>JBBIGC010000029.1:8897833-8913065 GCA_037576955.1 Lepidarchus adonis
CACACACACACACACACACACACACACACACACACACACACACACACACACACACACACACACACACACAAAGCACATCAAGCATGAATGCTGCTTTATTTCATGCAGTGTGAGTGAAAGATGATGAGGAGCCGTCTGGGAGGAAGATTCATGAAGCCTTGCCGGAGAAAAGGACAGACTTTAAGAATGCAGGGCTCAAGGGAACAAAGCACAGGTCTCTGGAGATTTACACTTCCATGAGAACAATACTATGAATTCATTGCTGCTTAAGCATTCTTACAGAAAGCAATATGGATGTTATCTTAAATTATTGCAATATTCCACTTTCATGTAAAAATATGTATTCGTAATTATCAAGGATGCATGTGACATTGCATGCAGTGATTTCAAATCTTGGAGCGCTTTAAAAGGTTGTTACACTCAGTGTAAACCCGATCAGCTAGATTGTAAAACAGTGGCTGAGTTCTACTGTAATGACATTCGTTTTGATTATGTTCTGCTAGGTCCTGTATTATTCCCCTGTTGAAAAGACTAGTTCAGCTGAACATAGAAATTAGGTTTTAAATCCAAAATATTGCATATTTTAATGGATTACAGGAACCACATAAGTACGTTGACAGCTGTTTTGGCTTCACTGTACATCTAAGGTAGCTCTGTGCATAAAACATGTCTGAGATAAATACATACAGGGTAAAGTGCTGTAAACAGGGTTTTGTCACAGTCACGGCCAAAGAAATTTGACCCTTAAAGTGACAAATACACTATGTTACTGTGTCCATGTACCACTCCTAATGAGTGAATCTAGACACCTTGAGGTGCATCTATTGCTGATGTTGTACATTTACAACAAGTGCTACCTCAGTGTCAAAAGAATGGAGCATGGTTGAGGAACTCCAGTTGTGTTTCATGAACCTCTCCTGCTTCAACACACCTAAATCAATCCGTTTACTGCAAATCTTTAGTTTGTGCATCAGAAGAGGAAAAACTGTTCTAAGGTCATTATGTCCAGTACTATGTGTCAGCTAAATGAATTGAAGTCCCCCAACTTTGGGAGGTGGAGCAGTGGAATTGTGTTCTTGTTATCCAGAACAAATCATTTAACATCAGCACCCTCTTCATTAATGTTTGTGACTTTCACTATCAGTTTTATTAGGAGTGCAATAATCAGGGGATTGTTTTGATTATTTATCAAGTACTTATATATATACATGCACTTTATAACAGCAAATACACAAGCTTATGCATGAACTTTATAGCCAAAAATATAGATGCATTTGCAAAATCCTGCTAATTTGGTTACCTGCTCTTTCATTGATACACACAAATAGTCAAATTTTAGCATTTAAATTACAAAGCAATCATTAAACCAGTTAATAATGCATAAATTTTATTTAGATCTGTTTTAAATTGAGTAATTGAAATAATCATGACAGTCCTTGCTAAATGTCATGAAATCCTCCCATTAATGCTTCAGCATCTAGTATTAAGTCTTTCTAGAAGATCAGTAGCTGTTACTGCAAGGTGGACAAACCCTCTATTAATTAATTACAAATAACCAAAATGTTAATGCTGGTATATTACTGTTGGACATACTGTATAGGGCTGGTTTCCAATACAGGGATTAAGCTTAGTCCTTGAACACACTGGATTTTAAATGGTGATATTGCATTCAAGGGAAAATAGACTTCTTCCCAGTCTAGGAAACCATATAGTATTAAATACTTAAATTTAATACTAAATTTAAATAATAAGTCAGATTAGTCTTTGTTAGTAAAAGAACAAACAAGTTAAATGAATAGTTCTAGAACAGGCTACACTGCATGCTAATATTCAAGCTAACTTTAATGTGCAGTTGTTCATTAATTGTAATGACACAATACAAATAGAAAAAGTTTTACTCTACAGCTGCATGATCGCTATACAAAATGCAGAGCAGCCAATTATTTTAACATATCCCTTAACTATGTGCCAAACCACTCTGTTGTGCCAGACTTCTTAATAGGTTGTGCCAACCCTTAGTATGAAAATGTATCACATATATACAACCTTTATTCAGAAAAAGTTGGGACACTGTGTAAAATGTAAATAAAAACAGAACACTTTCCCAAAAATAATTAGAATTTTCAATTTGCATGACTGCAGACCCATTTTAAAGGAGCTTTGACCCAGAGGTGTGATCTTGATCTTGTCTGTGTTATATGCAATGATTTCTAGAAGTGTTTTTGCAGTGATTTACATGACAAAGCTTTTTTTGCCATTATTTCTTGTACACAGAGAATTATCCAGATATTCTAAGAATCTTTAGATGACATTATGTAATGTAGATTACAACATATTTTACACTGAGGAACATTATTCTGAAATTGTTCCACTATTTGAAGATACTTCTGAGGGACTCTGTCTAAGACGCTGTTTTTTAATATCCAATCACATTACTAACTTGTCGCCAATGAACCAAATTTGTTGCAAAATGTTTCTCCGGATGTTTAATTTTGATACCACTTATTTTTCCAGTCCATTTGTTGTCCAACTCTTTTGAGTTCAAATTGAGCTAATTTCAAATTCTAATTGAGCTAATATTTTTCGTGTAATAGTAATATATATCCTTTTCAACATCTGACCGGTCTTCTATGCTCTTCTGACTATAAAATAAAGGATTTTCAAATCATTGCATTCTGTTTACATTTTACACAGTGTCCTAACCTTTTTTTAAATTGAGTTGTAATTACAAAGATATTAAGAAATAGATTTGAATGCACAGATTACAACAGAAACAATATTTTTTTTACTACGTAAAGCAAAGAATCTTTACCACATGCTTAGTCTTAGTTGTGGTATCATTCACACATTAGCCTCTCTAAGAAAGTCAGAGGTCTTTCCTTTTCTGTGGTGCAGTCCATCCAAGCCATTGTTAGTCTGGACATGGCTGCAGGTTCTAGAACCTTCCATGGAACAAGGGATGGCTGCCTGTGTTAACCTTTGTGATAGAGGCCAGGGCTTTCCTGACCATCCACACCTATTCAATAAAACAAGCAGTCCTTTTCATTTTACCAGTGAGTGAGGGCAGTGAAGATGGAGGAGGATGGAGTGACCCACAGTAAAAGGGACAGAGAAAAAGGAAAGGCCCCAAAAGGAAGCAGCAGACCATGAAGTATTTAAAGAGTTGAGGCTTTGAGATAGAAGAGAAAGCCCCCTGCAAACAGGGGTTTAATTATAGAGAGCAGTTTCATTATCTACACTTCGAAGGATTTTGGGAGAAAGGTGGAAGAAATTGAAAAGTCAAAATATTAAGGAACAATATTAAAAAGATTCCTTAAAAAAATGATAATGCATTTAGTGCTTATCTGTCAAATTACTTAGTCAAATGACTCTCAGACCTACTTAATAGAATACTATATCAGTACAATACAATTACATAATGAAATTCCACAAGATATCTTAAAAGGTTAAGACACATAAGCTAATGACTAGACCCAAGTTGGCGCATATGTAGGCTTATCCCTTTTACTGTGTGGAGTGGGCTGGTTTAGAAGTGGTGAGGGGGACGAGTTGAAGAGGTGACAAAGTGGACAGATGCAGGAGGACACTACAGAGACAGTGCTACTGTGCTATGTCCTCACCATTCCTTGGGTAATGAGCCAGCTGTCTATGGGCTCCATTTCTGCGTTATCACCTTTTACACTCAGCTGAATCAACAACAGAAAACACCTTACAAACATGAAGTAGAAAAACACCACCCCTACCCATCCCAGATAGAGAGAGCAGGATAGAGAGAAAGAGAAAGGAAGAGAAAGAAACATAGAAATGACATGTAAATGTTTTCTTTCAACAGAAAGTAAAGTCCGGTATCAAGTAGCCTAAGAGTTTTTAAAAGAAAGAGAGAAAGAAAGAAAAGAATTTAAGTTTCTGCTGGGGGTATAAAAAAAACAAAAACGAAAGACTAAACTTTGATCAGTGGGCTGATCACTAAGCTCCAGGCCTGTCCTCTAGTAACACTTTGGCCTGACTTTAGTCTGAAAATTTCAACAGCAGAACAAAACTTGGCCACAAAGACCAGGTCTAATCTACCCACGTGCTTGGCGACTTGTAGCGGAGATTTCATAATATCTTCAAACTATGTCTATTCACAGACTAAAGGTTTCTTATATTTGGATGCAAATAGAGAGCAAATGATTTAGAGCCATTTCAGCAATTTTATATCACCAATTTAGTGTTTAATTTCAGTACCAGTTCTTTCATTAATGCACTTAAACATAAGCCCACTGAAAACCAACGTCTCATTCAGTAAATAAATTAAATAAAA
Organism: Lepidarchus adonis; assembly: GCA_037576955.1. Classification (NCBI taxonomy): domain Eukaryota; kingdom Metazoa; phylum Chordata; class Actinopteri; order Characiformes; family Lepidarchidae; genus Lepidarchus; species Lepidarchus adonis. The sequence goes on from JBBIGC010000029.1 coordinate 8,902,137, forward strand.
ATGAAGAAAATTAAAAGTTTGCCACAAAAAACTTCTTAAAGAAATAATTGAAAAAAATATATTTTTCAATAATATATTTGAATAAATAATGTTATGTAGTATGAATATTTATGTCCTCAATATCAGTGTATAATGAAATTGTGAGGTTTTTTTTAAAAAAAAACCCACCCTTCTCACTGATCATGTCATTGTCTAGTATTTAATGAAGTTACTCCAACTTCTAAACTGCTAATTACTGATCATTTTGGAACACAGATAAGGGAATTACATTGAGAGTGATTAAACTAACATTAAAAGTTAATGGGATGAAATGAAGGCTGATAGTATCAGCCTGTCACTGCCTCCTAATGGTGGCTAGGAAAAAGAAACCATTTGCAATATTTATTTTTGTAAGTCCAATGTGCTCCCAGATTGAAAGAAAATTGCAGTCTGATTACCATGTACATGCAAAGGCAGTGCTATTTCTATGTTAAAAAAAAACAGCCATTAACTACAGTGGAGTTATACACGCTGGAACATGGTTAGTTACAGCTCCATAGCTTGAAAAAAGAGGGTAACAGTGTATGTAAGCTCAGGCCATGCAAAGATATACTACTCAGAATGGCAATACAGTCTCATTACTGCCCATCGTCTCAACCTGAAGCCACAACAAGTGACAGCAGGTAGAGAGAGCAAAGAGTTAAAACTACAGTTCTTAACATGCATTGTGTCACTTACCCCAGCAGCATTCTGCTGTCGGATGTCCAAAGCAGAAGCCAGACCCCCAAGAGCCTGTGGGTCTTCATATTTCACGCTGAAACAGGCGGACATGAAGCATTATGAGATAAAGATTCACAGGTCAAAGATTAAACTATTTTAGTGACAGTGGTTAGCATTCATGATCTTATGTTGCAACAAACTGATTTTTTTTCTGGTAATTGATTAATGAATGGCAGAAAAAATGTCACTTACAAAACATCTTACTTGGTAATACAACACCTTTTAGAAGGCAGCAGTAGTGTGTGTTTACTGTATTTTCCCAACAATAGGCCGCCCCACATTATAGGCCAACTCATTCTATAAGCTGCAGAAAATGCTAATTTATGTTTTGAAAACCTAAGATAAGCTGCCCCATGTTATTAGCTGCAGTGTTACTGAAATGACCAAACTGAAGTAGACGCATATAATTTGACACGCTTAGGGCTGCAACTATCAAACATTTCTGGAATTGACTATTCTGCGGATTTCTCCATCAATTAATGCTCTGTAAGACACATATGGGTGTAGTGTAGGCACATGTACACACATATCTTTACATATTGTTGCTTTATACAGTTTTTTAAGGACACAATTGAATGGAATTGAAAAAATTCCTTGTATGTTTGCTCACACACTCGCGATTCTGATTCTAACGACTGGCGCTGTATGATGGGCTCTGGGTCCAAAGTCCACTGGACACTTAGGCCTTGTCCACACGAGCGTCTGAATCGAGCATTTTTCTGACGTTTGTAATGTCAGGTGAATGCTGAGTAAACGCCCACAGTTTTTCCATCCACACGGGATTTGATGTTTGCCATCAGACATTTTTGGGATAGGGAGGCAATTGTATTGGGGTGATCGACACACCTCATTTTGTGTTTTGTGTTACATTTCATGTAATAGTCTATTGGGGCCAGTACAAAAAGACAACCTTTCTCAATGTGGCATCAGTTTCAACATTCTGTGGGAATAAAAAGCTGCTATTGTCAGTAAGTCATTCCAAGTTCATCAATCAAACAGCCATGAACACACGACGTCACTTAACGGACGAGCAGTATCACCTGACCATGATGCCTTCGGGTCGGTTGCAGGCAGTCATTTGTTTTAATGAACTTGGTGTGTCTCAAAGTGTCATCAGACTTGCATCAAGACACAGAACTACTGACAGAGTTCATGACAGACCCAGGAGAGGAGCCCCACGAGTGACAGACCGCAACGATGACAACAATGTATATCGATCTGATTTTGAAGGATTTTAAGAAAGGTTAGCTTAATAATTTTTGCATTTCAGTGCTGCTAATTTTATACTGAAGAATTTACATGTAGACGAATGACTGACATCGTTGTACTGCTGTCCCCTCAACCTTGAGGCGTTCAAACAAAAATTAAAAGCCAACAATTTTTTCTTCCATTATTCTGTTAAGTTTAGTTTTTCCTAGCTTGTATTTTATACTAGGATGTAATGTAATGTAACAAAGGGCTGAAAAAGTTTGAGAGGCTGGAAGTGGCGGTGCCATTTACGTGAGAGAACATCGTCGTTGATCAATCTTCACTACGCGTTGATTTTTGAACTTTTGTTGTTTGTTTTTGCAGTAAACAGTACATTTAAATTAAAATAATCGTTTGGGGATGTTGTCTTTTTGTACTGAATTATACTTTTAGCGAATGTGTTCATGTTTTTACATAGGCTGTCCCATTTAAGCAAGCCACACCCAAGACCAGGTTTGCAAATTCAATGTATAAGCCATAGCCCATCATTGGGAAAATACAGTATTTTCTGTCTTCAGTTGGGAACCACTAAGATAAAGTGCAATTTATCTATATAGTGTCAATTTAAAAGAGTTCATAACCAATAGTACAACCAGCCATCACTGCAAGACATCTAGTCAATCTGGCCATTTCAGACTTATACTATAATACAATTTCATTTTCTTCCAGAAAATCCGAATCTACATGGCAATTAATTGTCAGCTAAAATGGCATGATCATGACAAGTCACTCTAGAATTAGAAACAGTGTAGGCCTTTAGCATTATTGAAAGACTAATAATCATTTTCCATTAATACATTAATAAAACTGGCAACCCCCTGAAGCAAGGATTAAGACTGGGTTGCATTACTGTTAACACAATTATTTATGCCCGTTGGATCACATGAATACCTTGCTTTGCCAAACACTCAAAATTCTACTGGTTGAACACAATGCTTGGCGGCACAGACTATAACTCATCTGAATGCTGCAGCCTCCTGTAATGTCTACATTGCAAAGGCCTTTATCACAAAAATGATTAACAAAAGGTATATTGTGCAGGTTGTGCTAAACAATGTGGTTTTGATAGTGTGCTTACTTTTTACGCTGGTCAGCGAGGGAGCTGGTTCTGGTCTGAGCAAACATGTCAAAGTCATCATGAGGGTTTTTGGTGGACAGTGAGCTCAGAGTGCCACTTACACTGTCTGCATCCATGTCTACAGAGAGCCAGAGGTTTCAACATAAGCAAAGCAGGAATACCTTTTCCATACTGCCAAAATTATTGTTTGTCAAATGTTAGCATGCCTTTAATATGAGCTGACAGGACAGTCAACCAATCATCTTTAAGGATTCTCAATGACACATCTGTATATGTATATGCAGGGGTCTAGATGAAGTACTGTGTAAAAGTTGTTTAATTTAGTTTAATTAATTTAAAAAGGAGTTGTTTAGACAGGCAGTAAGTGTTTTTTTTTTATTTTTAGATCACTATAAATACAAATAAAATTAATACAGTGAACAGTACAAGTTTGGTTTATTTGGTCACCAATTGCAGAGTTCTTCTCATGGGAGCGCAGAACTATTTGTAGTATTGAGGGGGGGATCACAAAACCTGCACTGTTCTAACAGCTCCCAAAATATATCAATAATATATAATTTTTACACACAATTTTTATTATTATTTCATTATTATACTTATGATATCATGTGTTTTTGCTGACAGAATAACACTTGCTTTTGGAGATAAACGGAGACCAACAATTTGCACAATTGCCCAAGACTTTTACACAATACAATATTGATGTGCACAATCTTCCAAATGTAACAAGCAGAGTGATGTCTAGGCCACTGTTTCATAGCCTTGCACTAGCCAACCCACATCAGTGCGTGGCTTAAATATTCTCTGCTTTAGCTTACCTGGCCCATCCATAATCATAATGCTGTGGATCACCATAGCAACATTAAGAAACATTGGTCTAGGACAGCTCTAGGCATCCTAACATTCTGCAAAAACAGGGCTTTAATGGTTATATTGCATATTAAGTCTCCCTAAATGTGTGTGCATGTGTCTCACTCAGTCCTGCGAGATGTGTGGAGAGGGAGGTGGCAGCAGCAGCACCAGCAGGGGTCAGAGTGGAGGATGGTGTAGGGGTGACTTTAGCACTGACCCTAGGACTGACCACAGCTGGTGAGCCAGGACCTAGATCGATCAGATTATCCTCCTCTGAAGCCTCATTCAACACCTGCACATCAACATATATACATACACATAATCAAAAGCTCAGCTATATGGTACAATAAAATTATTAAATGTGCACCAAGAAATCAAACCTATATAGATTCAGGATTAGCCTAATGACACGTCCCAGTTAAATGCTCAGGAACACATTTTCATTAACAGGGGGATGAGTGATTATAAAAAGTTGCAGTGCATATTTCGGGAAAAACATTGTTTTGAGGGAATTAAAATAAACACAAAACAATGTTGACTACAGGATCAATACACAATCAGTATTGTGAATGTGTGTGTGAGACAGGATAAAAAGGGAAGGGGACTGTTGTAGTGTTTCCTAGAGAGCTTCTAAAGTTAAAACATGTCATATGGGCCAGACACACTGGATATGTTTTAACATACATATTAAAATTCTACCATATACTTGCCTGCCTCAGCTAGCCATTGCGCAAAACAAAATAAAAATAAAAATAATGACCATTGACATAAGCATGCAACATCACTGACCAAAAAAAACCCCACTGAGACAAAAAGTATGAAACAAACTAAAGACATCCACAGAGCACAGCAGCACACAAAGAAGCTTTGCATGTGCATAGTATTATGCCCTATGCCGTAAAGGGCATACTCATGGAAAAGCAATAAACCAAACACAAATCAAAGGCAGTGTTTTATGGGCTAAATAATAAATCAACATGAGTGCAATAAAGTAGAAACTCACCCCGTTGTTCTGTGCTACTCTGCCCACTCTGTATCTCTCATATCTGCAACCACAGAAGCAGCCGGTCACACAGACAACACGATCACACACAAAGAACAGCGCTATTCCGATTCCAAATACAGGAACATTTCAGTACTGTGTAGTTTCTCTAGTTCACAGAGGAGAAGTTTCCATGCTCTAACATGCTCGAGTCAAGCAATGTAATTATTGATAAACTGATTAGTTTAATTGTTCAAATGAAGAGTATTCAAGAGTATTAGTAGTAAATTAGAGTACACTGGCAAAAATACACAAACAATGAAAAATTTAATAAACTAAAATGCCCAACTTCTGTCCAACTGTTCATTTCAATCTATACTAATGCTGGGAAAATGTAATGTTTCCAAATAATTGGATGTCACGCAATCTAACCCTGCTGTACAGCTTTATTCAATGTAATAAAATCTTGTATTATATTTTCTTTTAATCTAAAGATTGTGTCTCACTCCATCACAACTTGTAACTTGAGTTTACAAGACAACACATGTCACTTCAGAGTAAACAAGAGGAGAACCTGCTTTAGATCAGTAGTCCTACACAACAGTTACTACAAAGAAAAACATTTGAGGGTCAAGTATGTTGCACATGGGGGGGAACAAAAAAAACACACAGTGACCATTTACCTTTCGTATCGCAGAAATATATTGTTTAAGTCATCGTTGACATGTAGCAGCTCCTCTGTGACCTCCTCATTGGAGACACGTGAGATGAGCTCCACTAACCTCTGCTGCATGGCCCGACATGTCCTGTTCAGCTCCTGCTCATTCACAGAAGACGTGCATCACTGGGAGTGATCCAAGAACTAACATTATAGTTTAGATGCTTCTATTTATAGCATAGTGTCACAATGCCCTAGACATACTCAACCCTAAAAGGCTAAAGAAAACAAATTACTTAGATTCTGCCTAGTATAGGAGAACCTATAAAGTATGTCACTACTCCCCCTAGTGGCACATTCTGAATTGGCCATTTTTAAATGATGTGTAAGAACATGAAATGAGCCAGGCGGGGGATATATAATCTGACAGCAAAATGAGCAAGGAAATCAAGTACTTATGTATGTTCTCTGTTAGAAAAGTAGGACAGTAAGATTTAGAACCTGGAGAAGTTCAAGGTCAGATGCCTCCTCTTGGCCTGGCACCATTTCTGTCAGCATTTCTGACATCACTTTGCAGTTCCCACGCACAACGTCCAGCTCACTCCTCAGCCTAGCAATCTGTTAAAGAGTGCATACACAACCACACGCAGACACAGACAGACACAACAGTTTATTATAGTAATCTCTTATAATTCCATGTAATCAAGCTCTATTGGCAGATCTTTAAAAACCACATATTTAATAAAAACTCTGGGTAACTGGGATTATGAGATGGACCTGTTCTGGGTTGGCTGCGATGGGACCGGTTATGCTAGGGATCTGAGGAGGGCTGAACTCAGTAGCTGGAACAGCAGGAACCTTCTGAGGTGTTTGAGATGCTGGTTTGGGTTGAGGAGGTGCTTTGTACTTATTTGAAGCTGGATCCACCTCTGGAACTCCCTAAACAGTGAACAGGACAACATGCATTGAAAAGAAAAGAATAGAAAAGAAAAAGAAAAGAAGTCAGTGAAAATCAGCGGTGCTCTAGTGTTCTTTGAAAACACGAGCTGCCACTAAACATTTCATTATGAATGGACTTAAAGAAATTAACCCATATTATTTGGAATAAAATCTTGTTGTAGTTCCTTAAATTACAGTAAAAATGTTTTTTGTTGAATTTTCAGAAGTTCAAACTTTAAAAAATGAAAGTAAAGCATTCTGTTATGATGTGCTGTATGCCATACTCTTTGGGGTGTGTGTATGGGGGAGAGAGCATCCAGGTCTGCCATGGGGAACTCAATGCCTTTCCTCTTCAGCTCCTCATAAATGTGGACGACTCCTGTAAGGTCTGGACTGCTTCTGAAGGCATCTGCCCAAGCCTGCAAAACAACACAAGCAGACACAAGTGTTAAACAAATTCTATGCTTTCACATCATTCTTGCCATACTGCTTCATGCATGTTAAAATAATTGATATACAGTGACAGAAGCAGCTGGTTGGAAAAAAACAACAAAATGAACTAAAAAGCTCTAAGGCAAGAAATGTGATTTGCCCTACCAGAGTGTTACCCTAACACAACCCATATATTTTATTAATAAACATGACTTTACATACATTATGTTTATAACAGTCTTCTCACTAAACCAGTTACATCATCTATGCTGTCTCTGCACTATTCCACCAAGTCTCTACAGTTTCCCTGTCCTACCTAAATTCCTCAATATATACATTAGTGCTTGACTCATATAGTGGTTAGATTCTAGTTACAAGCATCTTGATAAATGTCAAATATCTGCTTTTCTGCTTGAAAAGATGATAAAGGCTACAGAAAACATGGGGAACCATCAAATTACCTGGATATAATACTAGATGATATACAGTGGAGGAAATAATTATTTGCCTCCATCTGGATTTTGTAAGTTTGCCTACTGACAAAGAAATGAACAGTTTATAATTTAATGATAGGTTATGATAATTTAATGATAGGTAATGGTAGGATATTTTAACAGGGAGAGCTAAAAAAAGAAAATCCAGAAAATCACATTAAATAAAATAAAGAGTCATAATAATATATAACTTTAATATCTTTATTAATGAAAAAAAAAAAGATTTTCAGCCAGATCCTACCAATTAGACTACTTACTTGAATCAGTGCCAGCACTTTGTCCTGCACTATGGTGGGAGGATTATTCTTTGGAGAGATGATCTTCACCAGGACGCCATCGATAAAGTCACGGGTAGCTACGAGCACATGGAAGCGGTGGCCACAGTTCTTCACACAAGTCTCCAGCACCTGGGGGAATAGACGTGGCTTCACTTCCAACACTGACTGATAAATGATGTTTGCACAATAACAAGTTCAAATGATTCTGTCTGAAAGCCAAAACAGACTTTAAGCTAAATGAGCCAAGAATATCAAACAGCAAAAGAAGGCTTAAAGCTGAGAAGGCACAAATCAGCTCATTAATGAAAAATAAACAGCCTCTGGTTGGTACAGCAGGAGTGCTTCATGCTTGCTCACCGTCTCAGGGAGAGAAGCAGAAGTGCTTATGTTTAAGTGACCCCCACCAAATATGAACCCGTAGCCAGCTGTACTCACAGTCAGAGCCAACATCACCTCCCGGAAGTTTCGGTTGGCATTCAGCCTTTTCTTAACAGCACGGATGGCATCTTTGGGCCTGCTCAAACATTGGATTAGAGAAAGAGATTAAAGGGGTGTTGATCTGAGTGGATTAAGTTTACTGCTTTGGTAATTACACAACATTAATCTAGGATCAGCGCTGAACATTGACGATGTGGTCACTAATTACATGCCAACTTATGTTAGCCATGATGACTGAGGAAAAATTATTTATTTATAATGTTTCACAATCATGCACTTAGACTTCACTAATCCACACAACACATATGCCTGGAATAAGTAGTTGTTGTTATGGGGTGGGGCAGTGTACCTTTGAAATGTTATTCACTGAAATGTGATGGGTACAAAGCAGTTTTCTAGCTATTGCTCAACAAACTGGTTAAAACAGCTACACTGTTGTCAATAATAGTGCTTAATTGAAATAGTTGTATTTAAAGCTTAATAACCTTTGATCAAAAATGAATAGAAACATAAATGCAATTGTAAACTGATCAGGACAAGTGTATCATTAAGAAAATTTTGTTCGCCTTATGAAAAAATCTTTTTACTTTAGACTAATTCCAAAAATACTCTGCAAAAAACTTTCCAATTTTAATATGTTCATCCAACACTTGCTATCTGTGTGTAAAAGTTGGAAAAAATGTAAAAGGTGCACTTGCACTTTACCGCAAACTGTACCAAAATTGTGATTTTTAACAGAAACATTCCAAGATTAAAACTTTTTACTCAAACTAGATTGTAACAAGTGTATTTTAAGTTTAGCAAACATTTTTTGGGGAAAAGGTTTACAATGACATTTTGTTTGTTTGGCTGAAAACCTGTGAATGCGTGAGTAGAAACTATGCCTCACAAACACAGCCAATCACAAGCCATTTCATAAGAGACTGAGAGGAGAAGGTGAGTGGCAAGTTATTGTTTCTACAAGTCCAAGCTTGTGTTTACAGGTCAGTGAGCAGAAGATTTTAATGCTGTTACATGCAAATAATTAATGACGCTTGGTGATTTGGGTTTTTCTAAGAGTTTTGTGTAGTTGTTCCACCAGTTCAGAGCGCAGGGGTGTTTTAACATGGGTTTAGTTTCCAGTAGCACGTGGTTGGAGTCATGCTTACTTGTTAATGTTCATAATTTTACATTTTATAAATGAACAAAAACAACTAAAATCTTCACATTTGACCTGTATGTGCTCTCGAGAACAGAGACTCGAGCAAGCCTGGTGCTATGCATTTTTAGCCAGTAGATTGATTATGGATTGCATTGTTCAAAATCTATTGTTTTGTTTTTTTAAGATGCCAGAGTCTTAACCACTAAGAGCACTGTTTATAAAGCATATCACATTCAACACACTAAATGTGCTTCATTTATAGGGGGCATGACAAGTAACAGATATCACTCAAGAACCGCTTAAGCAAAATTTTTAAATGTAGCATGTGGCTTCAAATGTCCACCATCCACTTCAAATTCAGTGGCAAACACGTGCGTCTGCGAATAAGCAATAACACTCATTCTCTCAACTTCTGTACAGGTCAGAGACCATAAAACACAAATTAGCTGGCGACAACAGAGGAATTGCCTTGGGTCACAATGAAATACTACAAGACAAAAGACAGGAAAGATTACAGAAATGTACATGACCTCCAAACTGTAAAATTAAGCAGAAATAGCACGTTCCAAAGCCACTAGGGTTAAACAAGATGTGGCGGCCTTTTTGCACTGGGATCAAAACTAATCCTTGAGCAGAACCTCTCACCTGCTTCAGTTCTCCAAGGTTAAGAAAAGTATTTTTTTCTTTTATAACGGCTGAGAAAATGTGCAAGAATGTAGACAAGAGCAACGTCTTTTACAGTTAGTCATTCCTCTTATAGACCACTGAATCAACTGCTGAATTTCATGGTGGAGCAGAAAAATGCAGCATAAAAAGTTTAACATCAAAATTCATCATTTTATTGGGTTTGTAATTTGTTTTCTTTGTAATTTCATTCTTCACTTTTTGTTTCCCTTGCTGGACCTGAGCCGGACAGGACTAAAGCAAGGAATCAGAAAGATTCAGGTGCCTCATGGTTCCCCTTGCCACAGCCTTGAACCTGAACTTCCAGGAGCTAAGCTAGCTAGCTAAAAATGTATGACTTTATAGGTTATATCTTTTCCTTTTATTATTAAGATAAGTTTAATATTTGCCAGTGGTTGCCGTATCACAGCCATTTTGTTAAAAATATTGTTTGCAATGAACACCCAACCATCATACAGGCTATGAGAAAAGAGTTTAGATGAGAAATACAGAACATTGCTCAAATTCTTGCAGGCTCCCACAAGTTTAGACACAAGAGGAAAAGCCTGGCCTAAGTAATCTTCTCTTGTCCTGCAACACAAAACTCTTCTCTCATACAGAACAGAGGCAGGACTGTGGTGCCAGTCATGTGTGTCTTGTTTGTGTGAGGGACAGAGAAAGATCATTTTCAGTGCAAGAGGGTGTGAGACAGTGTAAATGTGGCAGTAGTAAAGCCAGGAGAATCCCCTTCTGTGTCTAAACATTGTGGAGCACTTACTTAGCCACAAGACAACACACAATGCAGAGAGAATCATGTCCATTCAATCTGCCAAAAAAGCCAGTCTATTTCCCATAGTGTGAGTCAGCCAATGCTGCAGTGAGTCATCAGCTGTGTGTGTGTGTGTGTGTGTGTGTGTGTGTGTGTGTGTGTGTGTGTGTGTGTGTGTGTGTGTATACACACCCCCCC
>JBBIGC010000029.1:8913165-8945761 GCA_037576955.1 Lepidarchus adonis
TATCGTGTGTAGAAGTAACACCACATTTCAGAAAAAAACAGCATACCAACAGTAAAATATGGTGGTGGTAGTGTGAGGGTCTGAGGCTGTTTTGTTGCTTCAGGACCTGGAAGATTTGTTGTGATAAATGGAACCATGAATTCTGCTGTCTCCCAGAAACTCCTGAAGGAGAATGTCTGGCCATCTATTCGTAACCTCAAGCTTAAACAAACTTGGGTTCTACAGTAGAACAATGATCCAAAACACACCAGCAAGTCCACCTCTGAATGGTTGCAGAAAAAACAAAATGAAGACTTTGGAGTGGCCTAGTCAAAGTCCAGATCTGAATATCTATTGAGATACTGTGGCATGACCTTAAAAAGGTGGTTCATGCTCGAAAACCCTCCAGTGTGGCTGAACTACAACAATTCTGCAAAGATGAGTTTGGGCCAAAATCCCTCCACAGTGTTGTAAAAGACTCACTGCAAGTTATCGCAAACGTTTGATTGCAGTTGTTGCTGCTAAGGGCCCAACCAGTGACTTGGTTTAGTGGGCAATCACTTTGTCACCAGGGTCATGTAGGTTTAGATTTTTTTTCTCCCTTAATAATAAAATCCTTCACTTAAAAACACATTTTGTGTTTACTCATGTTGTCCTTGACTAATATTTAAATGTGCTTGATTCGAAACATGTGACAAACATGGAAAAAAAATAAGAAAGCAGGAAGGGGTCAAACACTTTTCCACACCACTGTAAATGGACAAAAATATTTTGGCAAGGATAAAACTCGCACACTACCCTGCAGAAGTATTATTTAGTAGGTTAATGCTAGTCTAATAATATACAGCCTAAAATTTCATTTTTATATAATATGATTTGGCCTGTACAAAACAAAATTCTGAAACTATATTCAAGTACACTAAATTCAGATACCAAGTCCAGAATGAAATCCCCTCAGTGACTGAGCAATGTCTAATGTGAAATAGCACCTTCCAACATTGTTTAGACTGCCCAGGCCAGTTCCACACACGACTAGTAACTGCAACAGCATGCATAATGTTGTTAGGTCACTAATCATTAGTATGTCTATGTGACAATGCAGTGTGACATTTTGTAACTGCATAAGTGGAGAAAATACTTGACATGTGGCCCATGAGCTCCCTGGTGTGACTTGGACTGCAAAGTTTAATAAAAAACAAATTGTTCTTTTGGGTGGGACAGATTAGATAAGGACAGCATGCAGATGGAATTCAGAGTGGGCACAGAGCTATTTTCCCATACTGTGGCCATGATGAGTCGGCTAAAGAGCAGTGGAAGAAGGTTTTAAATGAACACACACACAATTTTGTTAATTTAACACATTCTCAAAGCAAAGGGTCTGATAAAAATCTAATCCGGTCAATCAGCCAACACAAAGTTGGTGTTAGAAATCTACTTTCTAGCTTTGTATCTGAGCTACATTGAGTTAACATTGAGCAGACACCAGGTTAGGTAGGGATTAGTATTAGTAGGGGAGGTATATACAATATATAATTCCTTTAAAAATTATAAATCACATTAAGATTCAACTAGTATTTCAAACCAGTATTTAATGTGGTAGATTATGTATTTATTTTGTTGCCTTTGTAACCCTAAATCAATAAATGTTAAAATTTCCAATAATGCTAATTCAGATAGACACCTTGCCATAACATTAAAGCCACCTGTTTAATTATGTAAATGTCCTCCACATGCCGCCAAAACAACTCTGACTGTGATGCACTGTGTGTTCTGACATCTTTCTGTCATAACTAGCATCATCTTTTCTGTGCTACATGCTCCAGGCCATACTATGACCCAGATGCCTAGCCATTACAACTTTTCAGAGCTAGTTTAAAACTGTATGTAATTTGCTTAAAATTTTATGTAATTCAAAATAATATGCAATAATTACAGTAATAATTGAAAATAAGTAGACAGCCATTACATGTTTCAATGCACAATTACTTTTGATTTGCTGAATTCTGTGTATTGAAGAAATGCACAGAATTCAGGCCTGTGCAAATATGATTTCAACTATGTTAAACTATTTGCCAACATTTGTAGAATAAGTATCTATTAAATTGTCAGAACATCAACAAAACAGAATCTTCATTCAAATGTTTGCATAAAACTGTTTTTTTTATTATTATAGCGATCACTAAACAATAAGTCTTACAGCTGATGGTAATTCAGAAAAAAATGCCAGGGAGAATAAAGGGTTAAACTTTTGTTAGACAAACTGATTTCCTGCTGTGCCCTTGTGATAAGGATGGAGGTTTATGATGACATGCAAAACTTAAATTAGAAGATAAAATGACCTTTTCATCTCACTACTCTATACAGAATATTGCAGAACAACCCTACTTCCTAGATTACTACTCCACCAAGAAGTCGGACATTTTATTTCCTTTTAATTGAGAATCACCATTTTTTTGCCTTTTTCACAGGACCTGCATGAAAACAATCCCTACGTGCCGAGTCCCCTCAATGCTTTATGCTAAAAAAGAATGCTCTGTGGGATTGGGAATGAATCTCGACGACCCAGCAGCTGCACAATATATTGTTGGTAAATCATGGGCTTTTGCAATACTGATTGTAGAAAGCTGGAATATGCAAATATGTTTTGTAACAATGTTTTTATTGTACGATCACAATTAGCACATTAATTTTATGGCTGATTCTAATTTCTTTTCCAAATACTCAGGTGGCTGGGGTTTCGGACAATTTTTATTTCCTTTCTACACCCAAAGCTCACACATTGTAGGCTAAATGAACTAAACGCACATTTCCAGTACTTTCTATTAGCTCTTTAACCCAGGTATGAGAGTGAACCTGGACAACTTTGTCAAGCTGGAGCTGTGTAAAAGTTGCCCACTGTGGGCTGTGACTCAGCACTTTTCACTTTTCCCTCAGACAGGAGCTGCCATCAATCAGGAACTCTGGGCCTCTGTTCAGCTTGGCAGTGCCAGTGAGCTGTCTGTGCCATGCTAGAAGTGAGGCTGGAGAGCAGAGCTGACTTTCACGGCTGGCTGAAGACTCTTCCTCCAGTCTGGCGAGCTCCAGGACTAGTCCGTGTCTTATTCATTTGCTGGCCTTTCGCTTTAATCAAACTGTCAGATCTGAGCAGGCCTGGGGGAGAGGACTGTGCATGCCTGCTGTTCTGGCCTGCTTACCGGTACTTGCCACTGCCAGTGGAGGCCCTGAACGTTCACCCATCACAAGCATTCCTTCTGCCCATTGTGTCACTTGGCCACTTTCATAGCAGCCATAAAAAGGACAGGAGGAGGTACAGGTACTCGGAGAGTAATATTTATACAAGCACAACTACATGTATTATAAATTATAAGCTTAACCATGTATTAAGACCTAAGCAACATTAAGAATGCATGTAGAATTTCCTGTGAAATTGAGCTTTTTAGCAAGCTTAGCGTTTTCTAAGGTCTAAAAGAAAACAAGTTGTTTTTCTTGTGTAAAAAAAAACTACCGGTAATCAAAAAGACAAATGAAAGCAAATGGAAGACCCATTCATCCATATCCAAGTGATCCCATGTGGATGTGGGCACACGTGGCAGCTGAGAGCTTGGACGAGAGAACATGCAGCACTCATGCCAGCCGGCCCAGCGCTGTGAGCTGGAAAAGCAGAGCAGGTCATGTGGTGCTGAGTGGCAGGCTGTACCATCCACTGCCATAGAGACAGACTCACAGCTACACAAAAAAAATGCCAAGGATGTTAAAGTGGTGGTTTGGGAAAAAAATAGAATTACAGAACTTCTCCCTTTTCCCAAATATTGCTCATCAGATGAGGGATGTTTAGGGTCTGAAATGTGTTTATTTTGTTTTGCACTGAAGCTATGAGGCTAATGTAGCCAACAAGTAACAGAAGCTTATAGCTCACCAATAAGCACTTTGCCTGGATATTTCACTCAAAGCAAATATCTACCAATACAATTGTCATCATTGCACATCCCAAAAGAATATTATATTTTATTACATTTAAAGTTGTAAGTAGGCTCAATGGATCCAGCACATCCCAATTTACATTTCAACATTTGTGAACAATATTCTGCTGTGTGACAACTGTTTTTGGGAAAACCATTGCTATAAATAGGTGTACATGGTCTGCAACAATGCTCAGCTGTGTTCCAAAGTCCCATCACATCAAGGCCAGGACCCAAGGATTCCCAGCAGAACATTGCCCAAGACAAGGCCATTTCCTTTCATTGCACAATGATCCAGTTCTGAAGCTCACTTGCCAATTGTAGCTGTTTTCAGCAGTGGGTAAGGGTCAGCACTGGTACTCTGACTGGAGTCCCAGCTTCGCTGTCCTTATGCAACAGATGATACGATATGTGTTCTGAAATTTTTCCATCACAGCCAACATAAACCTTTATTGGCAATTTGTGCTACAGTAGCTACT
The DNA here is from genome assembly GCA_037576955.1 of Lepidarchus adonis. Taxonomy (NCBI): domain Eukaryota; kingdom Metazoa; phylum Chordata; class Actinopteri; order Characiformes; family Lepidarchidae; genus Lepidarchus; species Lepidarchus adonis. The sequence goes on from JBBIGC010000029.1 coordinate 8,917,583, forward strand.
CTGTGGGACTAGACAAGGCAGGCTAGCCTTGACCCTCAGCTCAGAGCCATATGCTTTCCAATTTTCCTGTTCTCAAAATACAAACTTCAAGAAACTTCAATAATTTAATGTTGTAACAGATGGTGCTAGTGAGGGATGTGCTAAAAAAATCAATATAGCAAAATATTGTGACCTACTTGTAGACAAAACCCAGATGTAGTTTAATAACTTTTTGGTCAAGCTGTCCAATGGTGTAACGGGAGATTTGAAAAAGGAGTAACCCCTGTGCTGCAGTGTGCATACAGCTGCATGGTACCAGCAATTAGTTTGAATGTTATATAATCTGGTTCCTGAATTTTTTTAGTCCTGGAAATAAACATCTCTGTCAGGTTGACACCAAACACATGGGCCCAGAACATTTATGTAAAATAAGGTGCATGTCGTTCAGTGGGCATATGTATACTACCCGTCATACAAAACAAGCATGGGAGAAAACTGACACAAACTACCGTTCAGGTGCACCTCTACAATAAAGGATTGCTTGGCACTGTGGAAACTGGCTACTGACTCTGGACTACTGAAGTTCTTCCACATCTGTTTGGTGTAGGACAGTTCAACTGTTTAGAACACTTGTGTTGTTTTTAGACATTATTCAACATGTATCGTGATACAGATCATATTATTGCCCCAGTATCATGATACCTACCATATCGTGAGGTTGTTGGCAATGTCCAGTCCGAGCGCAGGCATATACAGTTGTGCTCATAAGTTTACATTCCCTGACAGAATTTATGATTTTTTGGCTATTTGTCAGAGAATATGAATGATAACACAATAATTTCTTTCACTCATTGTTAGTGTTTGGCTGAAGCCATTTATTGTCAAACACTCACTTGTCTTTACTCAAGCTGTCATTGATGTTAAAGGGGAGAATACACTGTATTAAGAACTGGGGTATATAAAGTTTGATCAGGGTCATTTGGGTAGTTTGTGTTGTGATTATGATTTTAAAATAATTAACACAGTTGAATGATAATAAATGGCTTCAGCCAAACGCTAACCATGATTGAAAGAAAAGGTTTTGGGTTTATTATTCATATTCTCTGAAAAATGCTTAAAAATCATAAATTCTGTAATGTTATGTAAACTTATGAACAGTATTTATATAGTGAAGTGAATATCTGTCATTGTGAACACACAAAACGACAGCACACACTGCAACACAACAAAATGCAACCTCTGCATTTCACCCATCCGTGTAGCATTACACAGCTGACATGGGCGATGCCTGGGGAGCAGTGCTAGGGGATGGTACCTTCCTCATAAGAGTACCTTTACCAGTGACCTTCTGATCAGAGGGGCGACTTCCTGACCATTACTCTACCACTGTCCCTCACACAAATGTGTATATTTACAGAAACATGCACAGAAACATAAATTGGTCTGTTCAGCTTACAGCAATTTATTCCCTCACACTCAAGGTTACAGGGAGTACTCGAGTCTGAATTTAGACAGAGGCCATTTACAAAAATCAGCCTCAAAGTCACAGTTTAACTTTAATGGTTAAATGTGCCTGGTCTAGGCCTAAACATATGTTATTTCACTCACACAGGATGAGCTACAACACAGCAGAGTGGCTCTTTAGTCTCATCAACACTTAATCCCCCTCACAACAAGCACCATAATCTCACTGTCACACTCTACAAAAATAAGGGAGCATGTTATTCTTAATTACAGTGGCAAGAAACAAGTGGAACTCGAATCACCCACATGCCTTCGGAAAACATCATAACACAGAGTGAAGAACTAAAACCAATATAACGCATTCAACAAGTTTTTAGAAGCACTGGTTTTGAGGTATAGGGCTAAAGACGAATCAGAGAGAATAGTCTGCATTAGTGCCATGCCATGCAACTTGATCCAATAACATGGAAATGGCTTCTAGAATTTGCTTGTACTGGCCCTTCTGTGCTTTTATTTGCCTTGCCAGCCAGATGTAATATGCGACTTAGCTAGCTGGGTATGCCTTAGCCTTCTGTACACCTGAAAGCCTTAACCTACTCCAGTATAAGCAGATACAAAACCTTACCAGCTGCCTAGAGCTTCAGTTCAAGTACTTGGTTAATGACAAAGTCCAATTAGCTGAAAATGAGGGGATCATATGCTGAATTGCTGCTCTGTTCTAAGCTTTTCCCTTAACGACTGTTTAAGTTTGAAGCCGTTCAGGTTTCGTGGTTTTGAAAGATCACGCAGGAAGCATGCAAAAACCAAATAATAAAAACTAGTCTAGAAGCTTTAGAAGTTCCTTCCACCCAAAATAAAAGTAGTAAATATGCTGATCATTATGCTGAATTTGCATAGTCATAACTGATCCCAGACCTGTCAGCAAGGCATCACCTTAAACACCATAGAATAACAGCCAAAGTCACAAACCCAGCAAAACATCAAACCATCTCAGATAAGTAATAAGCAAAGTTTTACCATTAGTGGTTTCATGATTAGAGTAAAACTGACTGCACTGTCTATGTAAATGGTCCATTTGAAAGGTGAGGTAAATCTTATAATTACCACACATAAAAACCTTGACTGGAAAAAGAACTTAAAAATGGCTTACAGTGCTTTTACATTATCATTTCTTCTATTAATCTCGTTATGACTGTATTACTGTCCACCCTTAAGAACCCGTTTCAGTAAAAATCCATCAGCGCTGTTTTCATGAAAATGCTCCGACCTGGTTGATGTAAGTTGGAGATAAATGGAAAACACCTCTTTAACTTTAATCAACACATTTTGTAGGTTTGTAAATGATGCAATACATATTCAAAAGTCTGACTGAAAATCCCCAGATACCAGTTGAAGGACATAGCGGTTCTTCAACTATAAGAGCAAGAGAGAGATGACTAAGCAAGTTAGGAAATTTTGGTGATTCATGCAACCCAGCTACTTATACACACACCCAAATGAAGCTTCAAATCATGATCACAGATTTTGAGCAAATAAGATTTTTTTTTATTTAAAAAAAAAGAATTTACTGAAAATGCCATTCAGGGTGGCCTGCTTTACATGAAGGCATAGTGGCCATTAATTTTTTTTATTCAATTGATTGTAAGGGCATTAGCTTAAGGCTGAACATTAAAGTGTCACTAGATCTCAATAGATCGCCGATTTGACTAATTTAGTCATTCACAGCGTATCTGTCAATTAGGAAAACACAATTATGTACAATACTACTCTGACTGAAATCAGAACTCTTAAAACAGGAGGCATTTCTAGCATGTTTGATGGTTCAAGGCAAAAACAGAAACAATAAAGGTGTTACTTATATAATATTTAGGTGGACAATACAGTGAAATAAATGTTCATTACATTTTCACAATACCCAATAAGTAATTGATGGTGTATATATATATATATATATATATATATATGTGTGTGTGTGTGATCAGTTAGAAGAGACAGAAAAAAACAGTGCCACATAAAATAATAATATAAAACCCACCAGTACAATATTTTAATTATTTTATTGTATTATTATAGAGTTGTATAATGCTTTGTTTGTTGTATTTAAGTAATGATATCACAAAATACTGGAAACATTTACCACAACAAATAGTAAATACATAATATAGAATATATGACACTGCTTAGCTCGTGTTAGACCTTCTTAACTTTTATCCGGCTAATTATTGTTTATCCCCAGATTAATGATCACTGACTCCCCCAACACCATATAAGTGAAACTTATGGAGATGTCGTTTTCGTGCTACGACGAGGAACGAGAGACATGTAGTCAGATTTATTCAGGACACTGGAGCAAGACGGACCGTTCAAAACTACTTTCCCCAAGTTAGCCAGATAGCTCATTCTCGGTTAAATTATTATTTTTCTATCGCGTAAATTACTTAAAAAGACTGTCTGGCTAAATGTAATTCATAGATAGTGTTGACAACGAAATCGGAGCGTTTCCAACTTGCTAAAGTGTAACGTTATAAAGAAACGCTCTATTTCGCGGTCACTGTTGGCTATGCTAAGCTAAGCTAGCTTAACGGTAACTGCTGCTACCGGATGCTGGGGTATCCGGCAGAATGGTACTTTAAGGTCGGAAGGACAATACACCCTACTGAGCATTTAAGTGACACCCTTTTTTGACGCTTCATATCATAAATATGGTTCTGGCATAGATCCTGTAACTCACCAATGCATTGGCCAACTGGAGTACTGAACGGATTCCCCAACAAGAACTCCATCTTGATGACAACAAACAATCCGCAGCGAAAAGCTGAGGGCGAGTCCAGGGTTAAGCCCCGCCCCAACAATGTTTGATTGGAAGACTCAGAAAACACGTCTCGTTGATTGGTTAAAAAACTTGTCCATTAGAAAAACAATCACAATTGGTTATGAGCCTTGTGTCTCACCACTGGAGACGATGGAAAATCATACTACCATACATTACTCAATAAATACAATGCTCAAAATTATTATTGAGTAATAAATAACTATTTTAAAACAAACAACTTATATACAATTAATTACATTATCTTTAATTTATTTATTCCTTTGTGAAGTTTTTGTTAAACATTACACTACATATTACACTTTGTAAGGGCTAATGCATCGTCTAACAGTAACACGTTCAGTAGGAGTAGTAGAGCACAATTCTGTCAAAGAAGGACAATATGTGAGGAGACTGGTTAATTGCTTTATGGCGGTGTGTGGACAGTACAGTTCAGACGTGACCTATGACGGAGTGGTCGTAACTGCTGAAAACACTGTCGCTGTTGCTAGGCAACAGCTGCTTTAACGGAGGAGACGCGGGAGTGCCTGACTTTTAAGAGTACACTGAAAACAGGTAATTTAGTTTACTAAGCAGCACTTTTATTTACACCTGATGACTTTTTGCTACGTAAGATTTATTTATATCTTATTTATATATGTTACTGCTGTCTTCTCCCGTGTTTGTTGTATAATCTAGCATGCTGCTAATCAGGCTAGCTGCACTCAGGCTCATTCCTGTGGTGTTTACAAGACCAACTCTTCATGGTTGAGCTGAGGTCAAATGTACTTAAAACAAATATCACATAAAAAGGACATACGAACATTAACATTAAAAACGACGTCATTGTTGCTATACTGAATTAAGCTCAGTCTTACTTTTCAGCCTCTGACTCTATTTCAGCCACAACTCTGCAAATTCAATAATTATATACCGGTACACTACTGGTCAAAGGTTTTAGAACATGCCATTTTCCAGTGTTCACTTGACATATAAGCAGATCTGTTACAATAAATAGCCTTAAATATTAAAGTTAAAAATAAGTCACAAAAATAAGTAAATAAAATGTATATTTAATGGACATTTTTCAGGAATGAAGGACCTGCCCAACTTACAGCTTTCCTGAAGCATAGAAAATAAATGACGCCCTAAAACTTTATGCAAATAATTCCTTGAGGTGCAATAGTTTACAGCTTTGCTGTTGCCCCATTCTGTCCAGTTCATCCCAAACCAACTGGATGGAGCTGAAGTCTGTAGATCAGGGGTCACCAAAGAGCAGCATCTATAATTAAATTTTATCCTGTTGCTATTCTTCTTAAATCACATTTTCATTTGCATAGATTTGACAATATAAAAAAACATGTTTATTATACATGAAGTTTAGATAAGGGTAGGTAAACTGTTTTTTTATTCTATTTCAATGGTCAGTGTTGTGCGCATGACTCAATGTTCGTGATGTCCTCCTGAATATACTGTCGAGTTCTTTTCTTCTAATGTTCTGCTCATTCTCTCACAGTGTGTGTTTGTTTCTGGCCTTTTCCTCCACATTGTGATCTCCATATACAGTACTACTTCCTGCTCTACAGTACTGTACTAATACTGCATCAGAGAGTGGAGGAACAATGTGTTCCAGCTCCACCTTTTCTCACACTCAGGGGTTTGTAGGTCATCAGCAGAAGTTGGGCGTTGCACCTATGAGAACTGTTTCATCAGCTCATCTATGAAATCTGCATATTATCTAAACATTTTATTCCCATTAAAACGTTGTTCTAAAGTGTTCTAAAACTTTTGACCAGTAGTGTATATGTGAAATGAGCATCTTACCTTGTGAAATTTGAACATTATGTAGAAAGGATTGCATTTATGTATGAATAAGTAGCAAATACAAGATGTTTCCTGGTCTACACTTACTATACATTTTACCAAATTAACATTTAGCAGTCTTTCATTTTTTGGGAAAATTAATTGGATGCCATGTGTGAAAAAAAAACAGTCAAATCCCTAACTGTCTTTCTGTCTTTAGCAATATTGACAAAATGAGCAGACTTTATGACATAAAGGAAACCAGCATCATTAATGAGGAGATGCTTCAAAAAGCAATTGAGGAACAAGGACCTCGCGACCTGGCTGGTCGTATAGCCAAAGAAGAGGGCATCCAGTATGATGAAGTGATTCAGTTGTCTTTGGAATTCAGAAGTAAGAGATTTACCTAGTGCACATACTGATCTCCTAGTCTTTTACAATGATGGAATTAAATATGTGATGAACATCATGTTTTAAACATTTTGCTGAACACTGTTGTAATTGCTTATGCAGACATCTTAAAGATTGACAATTTATGGGAGTTCACTTCTCTTACCAAACTTGAACTAAGTAGTAACACCATCGAGAAGATAGAAGGATTAGAGAAGCTCACTAACCTTGAGTGGCTTGGTGAGCTCACTTGTTTCTTTAGACTTTTAAAAATTCTCTAATTCTCTGTTTTAATTTTTTGTCACTAAACCAACATTCTCTTATCAATTAGATTTGTCTTTCAATGACATTGAGAAGATTGAGGGATTGGACACACTTGTGAAACTTCAGGACTTGATTTTATACAACAATCGTATTTCTGTCTTAGAGAACATGGATGCTTTGGAAAACTTACAGGTCCTCTCTCTTGGTAACAATTTAATCTCCCAGCTTAACAAAGTAAGTTTGATAACGTAAAGCTATGAATAAAACCCACTAGCGCTGAATGATAAAGACATAATACCACATTATGATAATATTGCTACTTTTGATGTGACATGGTTAAAGGCTCTTTTGCATATTATACAACTCTGCAGTGAAGATCAATGTAATGATTAACAATGAACAAATTATATATATTATATATATATGAGACACCCTGGGCTCATATAGTGAGGTTTAGAAAGCAAGATCTTTTCATCAAGAATGATTTCTGCTTATTGTGTTGGGGTTTTTTTCTACATGGGCGATTACCATAGCTATAGATTTATTTTCTAGGATACTATTTCACCTTTCTCTCATGTCTAACCCCACCTTTAGATAACATACCTTAGAAAATTTCAGAACTTGCGCACACTCAACCTTGCTGGAAATCCACTCTGCCAAGACGAAAACTACAAGATCTTTGTGGCTGCATACCTCTCAGATTTAGTTTACCTCGACTACAGGCTACTGGATAAGCAAACTGTGAGCAAAATTGTTTTTATTTCCCATTAGTGGCATTTAACACTTACAGTTATGTTGCATACATCATAGCAGCATTCTGAGTCATCCATAATACGTAAAAGACAACCTGGCCAATTGACTGAAATTCTGTCAGACAGAACACATTATCGTGAAGTAAATAATTGTACTGTTAGAGCATAACGTGTTTAATACTACTTTAAGCATAGTAGTGGTAAGGTTGAATTACTGTAAGTGTTTTTCCAATTCTGCAAATGCACCGTCTGAAGCGAGAGACGGCTTTAACACAGTACAAGGATGAAATTGAGGAGATGAGACACAGTGAAATGGAGGCGCAGAGAGCAATGGAGGCTATGAAAATCACAGAGCAAGAGCTTCAGCTACATCAGGTAATACTCCATAGCAGGGGTGTCGAACTTCAGTCCTGGAGGCCAGTGTCCTGCACAGTTTGATGATTTCCTTTCTCAAACACACCTGGTTCAACTCACCTGTTATTTGCATGACTGAATGAGTGTGTTTGAGGAGGGAAACTACCAAACTGTGCTGGATAACGGCCTCCAGAACCTGAGTTTGACACCCCTGCTCGATAGAATCATGCCCAATGCTGTTTTCTCCATGCTACTCAGTAGAGATATGAAATAGCATTGAAATGTTTATCACATTTTCTGTTATTGTCTGAAAATATTCAGAGTACACAGTGATAAGAAATGTCTTCAGGTCATATATGCAAGAGAGACAGTATTCAGTACTAAGGACAATATGCTTTGCAAACAGTATATAAACAGAATAGTGTGCCAACAATATGAAAAAACAGTAGTTTGATACAGAACACAGTATGGCACAGTAAAACAGGTGTGTAGTAATCATTAACGTATAATAAGTATCTGCTTTTTATAAATGTTATGTTTAATAAATAGTAAATACATATTTACATTTATACATGTTTATAAATACACTGTTGCAGGATTTTCTGAATCGTATCCTATATGACATCCACAACTGATTTCTGTTGCAGGATGCTTTTGTGGAGAACTTGAATGGGTCAGACATGTTTAATAGCATGTTTGCAGATGATACTGAGGAATCTAAGCTGGCCTACCTCGAAGGAGTGACTACCCTACGGGAATCATATCCTTGGTGTTGACTTTCTGGACCGTCAGATAAGGAACATAAGTCATTGTACTCAAAGTGACATTTTCCTGGACAAGAAATAAGCCTAGTGCTTGACTAGTCTTGGACTATTTCTGTTTAAAAAGTTGTTATGGTGTCTTTTTCAGGACTAAAGTAAATTTTTATGTTGGGAATCAATCCTGCTAGTTCCGATTACCCACACAAAATTAGATTTTTTAACTGCATGTAACATTATTGCAAAAACCTTTTTAGCACAGTGTACTCCTGTTTTTCTTAACGGCATTAAAACATATCAGACTGAGTTTGTTGCACAGTGTATGCAGACGTTTGAAACAGGTTTAACTCAACATGCACAAAGGCAGAATGAGGTGGGATCTTTCTTTGCCTGCTCCAAAGAGGCAGTGGCTAACAATCAGCAGAGAGCAGCTCAGATAGCTGCAGACTTTGAGACTTCGAGGAGGCAGGTCGGTTTCATTTCCACCCCATTAACGGTAATTGCATTTAATGGCATCAAGATCCCACAGACGTCCCTAAATTCTGTTCCATTTTGTTTTAGGTGATGGCCCACATGCAGAAGGAAGTAGACACCAGACTGCTGGAGACCAAGGTCAGTAACTACAATGATGAGGTCACCAAGCTGCATGATACTCTAATGACTCTGGAGCTACAGTTGGTGGATCAGCTAGAGGTAAAGTGGGCACACTGGCACTGTTTGCCAGTAAACTGTACATGATGAAGTTAAATCGTGATTTTAGATCTCTAAAATGCTGAACATCATATGAAATACACTGTGTATAATCATGCATTCTCGATTCAGACACAGCCACAGATATCAGTGCTACTGCTTGTGAAAATGTCTCTCCAAGTTCTACAATACATGTATAATGGAATGTCAAAACTACTTAAGGTGTCAGTGTGGGCACATTCATTCTCTGGCTGTGTTTTGGCCACACACATAATGTAGCGAGTGTCAGGGCAAATTATGTACAAATAAATAACCTAGAAAGCTTAGTTGTATTAAAATAAAAGTATTGCTATTATATGGCACCCTTACCACTTTTAAAGCATGCAAAAAAAATCCAGTCTTGAAGAAAGAACGGATGTCAGCAAGCTTTTGTAGATCTTTAAGGCTTTATTTTTTTTCCCCAGCATGAAATTCAGGTAAATGGCAGGAGATTTGGCCATGGACCATTGGTTCTTTGTTAATTTGTAAGGGTCACTGTCAAGTACACCTGACTTTAATTAAAGCTGTTCATTTTTTGTTTTGCTTGCAGCTTCTCGGGTTTCCCTAAAGGCAGGCATGTAGCAGCATATTTTGATACTCAGTGCAACTAAGGGGTTTGGAAAGTGACATTGGCGCATACCCAGAACATTTAATTTATCAGGTCATGTGAATATGTACTGATCCTTTGAAAGACACCAAACATTATCTGGAATGTTAGTGTTTGAGGTATTACTTGCAAATTGCAGCCTCTGTCATATCAGTTTTGCAAAGTTCATTACTATCAAAATAACAATCAACCAATAAATTCAGCCCTGATTCAGAATTTAAAAAGTCTCAACCAGTCAAATCGAGGTAGTCTAGACCATCCTTAATAATAAGCCAAAAAGTTTTAACTGAATTCTCAAGAACATTTCTCATTTCTCAGTGTCAAAACAGCCATTAGTTATCTAAATTGTTTTTAAAAATATGTTCAGGGTAAAGCTAAAAAAATAAAACAAAAATATGCAGTGAGGTAAAAAAAAAAGTATTTTGCAGCTAACAATTTTGCAAGTTGTCCCACTTAAAAAATGAGAGAGATCTGTAATGTTTATCATAGCTTCACTTCAACTGTGAGAGACAGAATGTGAAAAGAAATCCTGGATTTATTTGTATAATGGTGCAGAAAATAAGTAATTGGTCAATGACAAAAGTTCACCTATATACTTTGTAATGTAACCTTGGTTTCCTGTAGGTCTTCACCAGTTTTGCACACACTGTAGCTGGTATTTTGGCCCATATCAAGAAACCTTGAGAAAAACCAAGGCTCAGAAGGGGAATCCATCCTCCTCTGGTCTTTCCCTCTCCAAACACGACGAGTGGCGTTAATACAAAAGTAGTTTCAGTTCATTTTGGTCTCATCTGACCACATGACATTCTCCCAATCCTCCTCTGGAATATCCAGATGGTCTCTGACAAACCAGATGGGCCTAGACATATGTTGGCTTAAGCAGGATTTGAATCCATGACAACATAATGTTTTACTAATAGTAACCTTTGGTACTGTGGTCCCAGCTGTCTTCAGATCATTGACAGTTCCCCCTGTGTAGTTCTGGGCTGTTTCCTCACCATTATCAAGACCATTTGTACCCCATAAGGTGAGATCTTGCATGGAGCCCCAGGTCGAGGGAGATTGTAAGTGATCTTGTATTTATTCATTTTTCTAATAATTGCTCCAACAGTTGATCTCTTCTCACCAATCTGCTGCCTATTGTAGATTGGCTCATCCCAGTCTTGTGCAGGTGTACAATCTTGTCCCTGGTGTCGTTAGACAGCTCTCTGGTCTTGGCCATGGTGGAGGTTGGAGTCTGACTGTTTGAAGGTGTGGACAGGTGTGTTTTATACAGATAACAAGTTCAAACCGGTGCCATTAATACAGGTAATGAGTAAAGGATAGAAGAGCTTCTTAAAGAAGTAACAGGTCGGTGAGAGCCAAAATTCCTTCTTGTTTGTTGGTGCGAAATACTTATTTTCTGCACCATTGTACAAATACATATTTTAAAATCATACAATGTGATTTCCTGTTTTTTTTTTTTACATTCTGTCTCTCACAATTGAAATGTACCTATGATGAACATTACAGACCTCTCTCATCTTTTTAAGTGGGACAACTTGCAGAATCCATGGCAGCCAAATACTTTTTGGCTCCACAATATCTTTTGTCATTTCTTTTTTTGTAAGTAATTTGACTTTTTTCTTAAACTGTAAAAATGTGTCCTTACTGTATGTTTAAACTGTGACTTTACAGTATGTTTAATTGTATCTATAACTGTATTCTTAATTGTATTAAATCTAATTTTAATAGGACATCATCAAAGACTTTGAAAGGAACATCTCAGACATGGTTGGAGGGTTCACGGAACATGTACAGGCCACATATCCTTTTTTTCAAAGATGTCAGAATTTAAAATAACTTTTCACACTACACATTAACTTCCTTAACTGTGCCTCACATTTACCCAGTGCCGACATCTGGAGAACAGTTACCATGAGAGACTACTTGTCATTGCTACAGAGACACTTGAGAAAGTGGCAAAGAACGAGCCAATTGAGGATTTGCCTGACGATGTGCGCATGGTCAGTATGATGCAGTGTTATGACTTTGTCATGCTCTGAAAAGTAGATGTAGGCTTCATTACACAGTGAGGGTGATTCGATTCCTGGGAACTTAAGAAAAGATTAAATACATTTTGATATAAAAAATTACACATCTCACCCCAATCCGTAATTCAGTTCTTGTCCTTGAGTACCACTATGGTTTCCCAATGGTCAGAGGGTCAAACATTGTGCTATAGTTCTTGCCATGTGTCACAAGCCATCTAGGGTGAAGCTGTGGCATAAAGTGAATGGAGGAGGCTAAATCAAAACCACATGCCCTTTGTTTGTTGGTCTCTTTTTGGTAGTGCCATTAAATAAAAAATGACCAAGAAAAAAAGAAATAAAATAAAATACACATTCTCTCTGAACTCCCTACCTAACATAACCAGGAGTAAAAGGAATATAAAATTAAATGGCATCCATTTCCTACTTACCACATGTAAAGAGCTAATTACAAAGAGAAGTCATTATATACAGCAGCATTATTTACATACCAGATATTTACATCATCAGGGTAGAAAAAGCAAAGAAACCAACACACTATAAAAATCACAAGACATAACATAGTTTTCCCATATTTAAAATTGCTGTGGGTGTCTCTCTGCCATGCTCACTCACTCCCTTTTCTTGCATTTGTGAGATTTAAATGCTTAAAGTGAGTTCCCCACTAATCAGATGGACAGGGGCCATAGCATCCAATCACCATCCAATACCAACTTTGTAATGAAGCGCCTGAAGGTTGACCTATAGGAGAAGAGAAAGTGGAAACACCCTCCCATCAATTAATAACAACAAAACTGAGGACGGGTAACACCACATTTTGGCCAGGAAAATGGAAACGCAGGTCATTCTGTCAGTAGTGGCAACAGAAACACTGTATAAACAAAGTATGATGCTGCCGTTCTTGTGCTTCAGAAACAGAAGGAAAAAGAAAGAAGAATTTTTTTTAATCATTCCTTTATGTCCTGAAGAACATAGTATAAACTGACCATCCTTCAAAGGGTACTTAAAGTAACAGCTGTGTTAACATGTCAAAGCCATTACATAAATGTAGCTAGCTACTAGTTTAACTGTAAAAAAACAGAATGTCTCATGATTGAAAAATGATTGGTTGGGTTAGGGTTAGTTTTAGGTTTAGGGTTAGGTTTAGGTTTAGGGTTAGGGTTAGGGTTAGGGTTAGGTTTAGGGTTAGGGTTAGTTTTAGGTTTAGGGTTAGGTTTAGGCTTAGGTTTAGGGTTAGGTTTAGGTTTAGGGTTAGGGTTAGGGTTAGGTTTAGGGTTAGGGTTAGGTTTAGGGTTAGGGTTAGGTTTAGGGTTAGGGTTAGGGTTAGGGTTGTCCTTGGTTTTGAAATTCCAAGCAGCAACAGCAGTGTCTTTCTGTAGCTTAGCCGTGGTTTTCTGATATACAGTATGTACCAGTGAACAGCCTCGTTCTATTGGTCAGAAGAAGATGTCAAGCTATCAGATAAATACTAAAATGTCAGATTTGCTAGATTTTCCCAGACAACATTTTGCTGTCCTTAGATTGTCACGTCACAAAGGGTAAAGGCACCTGTATGTTTTTGATGCTTTTTATTTTCAGTTTTATTACTTGGCATTATATGAAAATTGTACTTAATTTGGGTATTCTGAACCCAACATTAGAGTTTCTCTGGTTCCCAACCAATATAATGCAAGTAAATAAGTAATCAACAAGCCTCCTGAGGAACTATTTACAGCATTGCAGAACAGACAATAAAATCACATCTCGTAGCCACAAAAAATCACATATTTATGGAATGATTACTACTGATATTACTATTCTTGACTACCTTCTAGCTCTTTATGGACAAAGACACAATCATCAATGCTGTCAGCGCCTCCCATGACACACACCTGCTGAAGATTGACAACAGGGAGGATGAGCTCATGACAAAGATCAACGTCTGGATAAGTACACTAATAAAGTCGGTAAGGGATGGTGGAAAACCATTTAACATGCTTGTCAGGTTTTTTTTATAGGCCTCTGGGTTCAATAAGATAGGTACACATATAACATATACATGTTTTGTGTTAACAGATACATGATGAGGAGTTCAAGCGTAATCGCAAGCGTGTCTCAGAAATCCTTAACTACACTGGTTATGTGAAGGAGCAGCTGCAGGAGATACTTTTGCAGAAGCACCTGTAAAAGGAGAGAAAGGGAGGGGAAATCGCAAACATTCACAGACATACTGCACAACCTTTGTTAATTATAAATGACATATTTGAATAATTGTAACAGTATGTAGAAAACTAATGTGTTTGTCTTATTTCTATGATTAAACATTTTGAGGTCCTAGCTCTTAGTTTGACAACTTTAAATCATTTGCTTTCTTGCTGGACTGTTTCGCCACCTGTAGGGGGAGAAAGGTAATGCAGGAAGCTGAAGTGACGGAGGAGTGGACATAAATGGACGTTTCTCAGGGACTGCGTGCGTGTGTGCGTGTGTGCGTGTGAAATATATGGGAGGGGTGTGGTTAAAAAAGCCCAGAAAATTATTAACATAACATTACTGAATGCCATGAACATTTTATTGTAATTTGTAATTAACAAAATGAAATAAAACAATTGTTATTTTAAAAAGCATATTTATATGCAAAGAGAATGGTGTGAACTTCATAACATGTCAAAAAGCAGGAGAAAATATGAAAGCAAATATTTCATTTGAAATCGCTACGGTTCTCCGTTAGCCTACAAATCCCAGCATGCTCTGCTGTTCAAGCGCCCATAACCGTTGCGCCTCGCGGAGATGTGGCAGACCGCCGTCCAATCGGTGGATAGCACTGACTGACGTCGCGCTGTGTCGAGGAGCCCAGCTCAGAGGCCGAGGGGCTGAACGGAGCGGAGAGAGGGGACTCAGAGCTAATGCGTCCGACTCTCCTCTCGCCTTGAATCCGGTCCGTGAGTCGTGAGCTCGTCTGCGCTCGGGGTTCACCCCGTCAAAGCGTTTCCAACATGCCGGTCCGTACAGAGTGCTGCCCCTGCTCGCCTGCGGCCTGTGGAGCCTCGGCCTCTCTGGTGCCGCCGCCGCCGATCAACACTCAGCAGCCCGGTGTGGCCACCTCCCTCCTGTACAGCGGCTCCCAGTTTCGCGGCCACCAGAAAAGCAAAGGCAACTCGTACGACGTCGAAGTGGTGCTGCAGGTAAAACTCATTCATTCTGTCTGGTGCTAACTCGAGCCGGTGACTTGTTTTCTTAGCTTAGCTGTTTGGGAAACACAGCTAGTTCAGTTGTTTGCTAGAAGACGTTTGACGGTTGGTGGCTAGTTTGACTTCGTCAGGACTGTGTCGGAGATGTCATCCTGATCTAATAATGTGGCAGGTTAGTGTTCACTAGCCAAGGACTGGGTTTTGTTGACACTGGTCTGCTGTTTTTTAGCGCGTGTAAATGGACTTAACAAGTTCCTAATGTGAAAGCTCGCCAGACTCGAGGTTAGTCAGACAGTGCTCTGAGGTGAGCTGAAATATGGCTGCGTACACAGGTGACCGTGTTTCTGCTGTGAAGCAATGCCAAGCACGTATCTGCGACGACTCTTACTTTCTCTCCCACCTCTCTGCTCGTAGCACGTGACCATGGAGGACTCGTACCTGTGCGGATACCTCAAGATTAAGGGTCTAACTGAGGTAAGATACTGTGCATTTTCTAAGCGTTTCAGTACTGATCTCCACACTTCACTTTTCTCTGCTTCCAGCCAAAACAGATCAGCTACTGACCAAGATCATCCTGTGGTTAGAACATGTGGGTTGGTGCAGACACTATAATGTGCAAGGCTGGACTCAGGAACTGAGACTTGAGGGATATGCAACTTTCAAATGCTTTAAAATAATGTGTAATCACTCCTAGTTGTGTAAACAGGATGGTTCAGTTTGTTTTGTTTCAGGTCTCTGCCTAGTCCACATTGTCCTTTTAGAAATACAGTGACAATACAGAATGTGATCGCTGTGCACTTTCTTTCACTGGCTTCGGTTATTTTGTTGACTACCATCTTCTGTCTGCTTGCCAATTATTGATGAACAGAATTCATAATGTATTTTGTGTAATGAAGTGTGAACGTGATTACTACTACAGCTGTCATTTAAGAGACTATTTCCAGTCTCCTGTCATTTAAGTAACTTTACCCTCCAGGGTTGTAGTGTTCTTTAAGAGAGCAGTATCTTTTCAGATCAGTTTTAATTATAAATGCAGTTGTGCTGCAAATCTTGGCTAATCAGCCTCTCGGGGTCTTTTAATTTCTTTGTGCAATACAATAAACGAGTACAAAAAGCAGCATTAAGTGCAATATAGGTAATGACTGTATGTCACCTGTGTCCAGTTTGTTTTTACTTAATTGTGACGTGCGGTGCAGGACACTTCTTGTATTTATTAGTACATTATTGGCATATGGAAGATGCTCTGGCAGGGAAACAGAAATATGCATTAGAACTACAGTTTCTGTTTTTCACTTTGTGCTGGTAACCTGGATGCAATAGGTAATGTTTTTTTTTGTTTGTTTATTGTTTTGCTGTCTTTACACCCTGTCATTGCTCTCAATAGGAATATCCCACCCTCACTACGTTCTTTGCTGGAGAGATCATCAGTCAGAAACGGCCCTTTCTAACTAGGAAATGGGACGCAGATGAGGATGTTGATCGCAAACACTGGGTATTGATTTTGTTGTATGTTCTGAAAACGTTGTACAGAACAGTAAACACTTTGTGTATGCTTTTCAGCATATTTAATAGATTTTTGTTCTGTTTCTGAAAATTGTCCTATGTCTGGCTGATGTCTCATGTTGAATCATGAAAGATCAGACTTCCTCATGATTTTAAACCTTAAGTTGCAGAATCCCATGTGTAACAATTATTGTCATTTATTATGAAAATATATGATCAGTGTTTTCTAATCCTGGATGACCTAATGCTTTACATCAGGGATGTCCAGCTCCAGTTTTGGAGGGCAGTTTGGTGGTTTCTCTGATCAAACATACCTGGTTCAACTTACCTGATAGTTGCTAGGTTTAGTGCGTGTTTGAGGAGGGGAACTACCAAACTGTACTGGACACTGTCCCTCCAGGACTGACTTTGGACATGTTTAGTTACCTGGCATGAGAATGTATTAGATGACCTTGTTACCTTGTCTTTATTCTGTCTAAATATACATATTGATTTTGTTTTAACATCTCAGGGGAAGTTTCAGGCATTTTATCAGTATGCAAAAAGCTTTAATTCTGATGACTTTGACTATGAAGAACTCAAAAACAGCGACTTTGTCTTCATGAGATGGAAGGTATAGTATAATTGGACCTTTCAGTTGTGTTCTATGTCTATACTGACAGCACAATGACTGTTAAATTCTGAATATGAAGTAGGTTTATTTTTCTTAAAATGACCCTTTTGTGTACAGGAGCAGTTTTTGGTCCCAGACCACACAATCAAAGACATCAGTGGTGCTTCCTTTGCTGGCTTCTACTACATATGCTTCCAGAAGTCCACAGCCACTATTGAGGGCTTCTACTACCACAGAAGCTCTGAATGGTACTGTTTCATTAACTATCTTCGATACAAGACTGGTAATGATCCAGATAACACTGTTAGTGTATGGTATCATATGGCATTCCAGAAGTAAAAAAAAAATAATTTTAAAATATAAATAAATCACATACAGCCTCACCCAAAAATGAGATGTTTTGTAATTTACCATATTTCCCCAATGATGGGCTTCGGCCTTTGATTTTACAATGCACTGTTTACTGCAGCAATTAACATTTTCAAAATGCAAACCAAAGATAGATCAGTGACGGATCAGTATAAAACGAGAAACTTTTCCCATGCTTCATGTGTGAGTGGCAGCGTCACTCATGGTAACACTCCAACTTCGAATGCACTTCTGAAAAAGCCAGCAGAAGGCAGAGTTCTACACAGCGTTTCCATTTGGAAGCTGCTCCAATGTGCACTGCTAACTCTCCACTAAAAACAATGCTCTTTCAACCACTACCCACCCATTCTCTGCTCCACACTACAGTCCATAATGCATTGCTCTCCTTCCACACCACACCACTGGAAACTGAAAAAAAAAACGGAATTCGCATCGGTTAGCAGTTAGCCTAGCCATCAGGGTAGTCGATGCACCAAAATACGCAGAGACTTGCATTGTTCCTGTCTGATCTGAATATGGATTATAAATGACTGTCTAATGTGTCTTCCTTGTAATTGCGCAAACAGTATATTAATTTAAAATACGCAGAAACATTGAGTTGTCAATAAATTGTTTCTAAGCAGGAAAGTAGATTTTTGTTCCAATTCTAAATATGACAAACCTAATAATATTGGCAGGGTTTTAATAGAATATACTTCAGCGCTGCCCTTAAATAGATGCATACATCTTCCCCCATACTTCTTTTGAAACAGACAAGACGGGTTAATAACTGCTTCTTTTTTGTGTTCCTTCTCTAGGTACCAGTCTCTAAACCTCACTCATGTTCCTGAACACAGCGCACCCATCTACGAGTTCCGGTGACACTAGAGCCCTCTCATGGCTGAAAGAGGGTGAAGCTATGGCAGACAGAGGAAATAATACTGGTGTCAATGGAATGATGAACTGTCTAATCATGCCAAGGACTCAGCCATTCTCTCTCTTTACTAAGAGGATGACAAAGATGGACACATGGATGGATGGATGAATGGATGGAAAACTCAAATGTGAGCAAGTCTTCACAGGCAACAAGTGGATAAGTGGATTTTGGGATTTGCAACAGTGTTCTCTTTATTTTTTCCATCATTACTTTCATTTTCTTTCCAGGTTTTTAAAGCTTCTGTCCTCCTGCCATCTTAGACATCATTTTTACTTTTTAGCCTGTGTTTTGGGATTAAAGTTACTCTTGTTTTTCTTCTTGATGGAGAAGCTCATTTTTGGAGTGGTTTTTTTTTTTGTTTTGTTTTGTTTGATTTATTGGTTGCGTCGTTGGAAAATTAGACTTCACAGTTTCAGTTCAGCACACAAAGGTAATGGGGAATTTCTTTTTAAGTTATTATTTTTTTATAAACATGTCTATGAAAGCAGTGGAACCTCTTTTCGAGTGAGACAGTGGAAGGTGATGGAAGACTCTCATACAGCACTGTATGTATAGGGTCTATAGATGCTACGCTTGAGTGACATGGTCAATATTCAATATTCCCAGCTGGTTTTAAGAGTTGATTGTTACTTGCAAAATACGATATGTCTCAACAGATCAGAATGGAGAGGCATTTCACCTTCTCCAGATGTAGTTTTAAAAATCACTGCTGTTATGTAAAGTCCCAAACAAAGAAGCTTGGTTGCTTTTGCTTGTGTGATTGCATATATATATATAAATATATATATATTTTGTAATGAAATTGAATCAGATGTCTTGGAAAGAGGTATTTTATAACCCACAGTGGTAAAGTTATAAGCTGCTTTGGGTGGGTGTTTTTTGTTTTTGGTGGGAGTTCTGGGGGTGACTTGAGACACAAAATTGACAGTACTATTCATGCTCTTTTTTTGCTATGCAATGTTAAAGAAATTCTCAGCTTGTAAGCATTTTCCTCACATTCTTTTGAAAAATTCTCACCAATAGTATTTTTCACTTATGTGATCACAGCCATAAGAGTATTGGTTGGTATGCACTTTGACACTCATTTGCATATCAGTTTAGATGGGCCTTGTAAACATCTTGGAGTGTCTTCATTGGTTTTTTTTTCCTGTTTTTTCTTCAATTGGATTTAATGCTGAAAAGGACAGGAAGTGAACAAAGCAAGGCAGAGAGTCCTAGTGGATATCTACAGGACTCTACAGGATTCTAGTTGGAGGACAGTGAGACCTGATAGCAATCTGCTTCTGTACCGTAAAGGGAGTTGGGTGAGAGGATGTAATAATACTTTCTGTCTGTGAGCTGAGCTGTTCACTTCTTTGACCTCAAGTAACGCACAAAAAAGACTAAAGGCTTTAAGGAACCCCATCAGACTTACTTCCTGAAAGTGGCGGACAAACCATTTGTATGATTCAAACCGGTGTTCCTGTTGCAGAAAAGCAGAAAAACCCCACACAGATATATCCTCCTAAGCTTTAGTCAAACCATTTGCCTTAAAAGTCCTATGTTTTGTATATAAGAATATTTTATAAGTGTTGGAGTGGTTCGGTAAAGACAGGAATGGGAACTGTTTTAGATGGGACGTGTAAGCTTTGCGGGTATGAACGATTGTCAGGTCAAGGGACTGGGATGTGAAGCCTCAGCAGCCAGAAATTCCTCCAAGCTGTTAGCAGCACATCAGCAAATGCGTAATATAAACCTCTAACTCAAAAGTGCTTCTGTTTGTACTCCGTCAGGGTGGTTTGTGGTTGTATTGCATTGAGGCAGGGTGGCATGTGCTGAGGGACTCGAATGCGTTTGATTTGCACATAATGATGTGTCACAGTAGTAAGTGGTTAGGTCTGGTCTATCTGCACTCCTACCAACTGTGCAAAGTTTAGTTCCGGTCCTAGCACACCCAATCAAATGCAGGAATGTGTGAGTATTGAAGGTCTTTGTTTTTGGAATGTGTGGGAACCACACAGGATGGTAGGTCACCCAAATGGGGAGCCCTGTTGTGGGCTGAGGCCAAAATTATGTTTGATTTTTTTAAAAAATGATCCTAAATGCCTAATTTCTGGTTAAATATGACTAATATGTTTAACTGTCTAGAGGGCTCATAATCTGAAGGCAAAAATAACACATCTCTTCCAGGGTTGGGTCTTGTAGACACTTCATAATACAGACATTTTGAGTCCAGACCTTTCTCAATTTTGAAACGAGCTTGCTTGTGGACTAATGGGTGCTGGTCAGACCAGCGTTTCCCATCCCTGGTCCCGGAGGCATACTACTCTACACAATTTAGT
The DNA here is from genome assembly GCA_037576955.1 of Lepidarchus adonis. NCBI lineage: Eukaryota > Metazoa > Chordata > Actinopteri > Characiformes > Lepidarchidae > Lepidarchus > Lepidarchus adonis. The sequence continues at coordinate 8,938,411 of JBBIGC010000029.1, forward strand.
GCTTTCCCTGCTGTAATACAATCAAAACAGCTCAGTAAGGGGTTATCAAACCGATTGGTTTGTATTGGGTGTGTCGTGAGCAGTAAACCCAAATCTGTAAGGCAGTGTGCCTCTCGGATGGAAAAAACTAGATTAGATTCACTACTGAATATTGAAATGTGTTGTATGAACTGGAATTTGTAATCCTCAGTTGTATTGCAGTAATTTGGTCCCAGCTCTAATCTTGGCCAATATATATATATATCTATCTTGGACTCCAATACCATTGAGTAAAATTGCTGAATTAGGATCCACTTTGCTTCCTTCCTTTTAATTACTTTCACTCCGATCTAAAAATCAAGGTGATTCAAGATCAGTGTGTAAGACTGCGAGAAAGCATTTTGCTACTGAAAGCACTGCACTTGGGAAAAGGCTTTCTGGAACGGTTTTAATTCTGATCTCTTAATGAAATGATGTCTGGAATGCATATACACCGTGTAATGTTGCCCGAAGGGTGGTGTACATACTAAAGTTGTTTGTGATGATAACTTTTCCTTAAATGATGTTCTAATTGATACACAACTACAAAGAAGAGAGAATTTAAATTATATAAGGACTCATCCTTGAAGACACGTGATGTGAACTCATGATGTTTTTCGTCCACTACCCAGGACGTCTTCCTGGAGAAAAGTTTATATCGTGGGGTTTTGTTTTTATGGACAAAGATACAAGTCTAAATGATGGAGGAGCTTTGTTTCATTTACATTGCAATAAAATTAACTTTTCTTCAAAATTGGTTTGTTTATGATTTTACTTTTTTGGTGATAATCATGCAAAACACAACTGCTCCTAGAATATAGCAGTATAACGTTAACAGCAGGGGTGAGCAGATCTGATCTTTGAGGGTTGGTGTCCAGCACAGTTTGAAAGCTTTCCTCCTCACTCATTAAACCTAGCAAATAATGAGATGAGCCAGGTGTGCTCGAACAGTGACATCGTTCTGCCATTTACCAGCCCTACAGGGTTTGATTTGGACGCCCCAGCTTGACTCATCTGTCAGTCTGATTCAAAGTGGAAACACTAAAAATATATATTGATTCTCACACAGTTATTACATGAAAAAGTGACTATTACAGATATAGCTGCAGAAATCTAGATAGTTCACAACGTTGTCCTGTCAAACCAGACTGATTTAAATTGACAGGTTTATAAAGTACATAAAATGAAAATACTGCTTTAATAATGCAGCTGAAATTCAAAGAGCTTTAAATACTGTTCACATTGACTCACTTTTCAAAACTTTGCATGGAATTGAATAGCCTATATTAATGACCCTACAAACATTTTTTCTCATGAATCTACACTCAAGTGCCTTCTATTTATAGCTGCTGTTTCTACATCTCAATTGAAATTGTCATTGTAAACACAACAGTGCACCACAATGAAATGTGACCTCTGCATTTAACCCATCACACATGCACACATGGAGCAGCAGACAGATTTCAATATGCAGCAGGACAGTACTTCGCTCAAGGGTACCTCAGTGGTGCCTGGGCCAGGACTTGAAACAGTGACCTTCCAGTTACAAAGGCCACCACTGAACAAGGGTCCACCTGTGGTAAATTCAATTGATTGGACAAGATTTGGAAAGGCACACTTCTCTCTATAGAAGGCCTCATAGCTGACAATGCACAGAACAACAGAAAAACCAAGCGATGAGGTTAAAGGAACTACCTACAGAACTCAGAGACAGGATTGTTGCAAAGCACATAATATCTGGGCTCTATGGTAGAGTGACAAGACGGAAGCCTCTCCGTGGTTCAAAAACGCAAGGAAGCTGAAAGGAGTGAAATAGAGATATGTCCTTAATGGAACCCTGTTCCACATTGCTCAGGACCTGGACTGGACTGACCGTTCACCTTTCAACATAACTGAACCAAAGTGAACAGGGAAGACAACACAGGAGTGGCGTAGGGGCAACTCTGTGAACATCCTAGAGCACAGGTGTCAAACTCAGGCCCTGGGAGGCCGGTATCCAGCACAGTTTGGTAGTTTCCCTCATCAAACACACTCACTAAACCTGGCAACTAACAGGTGATTTGACCCAGGTGTGTCTGAGCAAGGAAATCATTAATCAGTGCAGGACGCCGGCCTCCAGGACTGGAGTTCGACACCCCTGTCCTACAGTGTGGAAGCCAGAGCCCTAACATGAACCCTATAGACCAGCGGTCCCCAACCTTTTTTGCGACACAGACCGGTTTAATGTCAGACAAAATTTTCACGGATCGGCCTTTAAGGTGTCGCGAATAAATACAACAAAATAAAATGATACAACCAACACAAAAACGGTGGTATTTTGTAAATATAATAATAAATGGGAATCCACTGTGTTATTATGTAACTTTATTAGCAGCGTCTTCCTGAAATGCGGCAATAACGTCCTCCTCTCTGCCCCATATGCGCTCTGGTTGCTATGGTAATGCGTAAACTTTCCTTTCAAAAAAGTTTTTAGTGCTGTTGTGGCAATCTCAGGGTTTTCTGCCATGACTTTCATCCAGAATACTGGCAAAGATGATGTCTCGAACATACTTGGATGCTATGGACTGAGATGTTTTTAGATGATTTTTAGTTTACATTTTTTGTACGGCCTGGTACCGGTCTGCGGCCCGGTGGTAGAGAACAACTGCTATAGACCATCTCTGTAGACCTGAAAATGGCTGTCCACCAACAGTCCCCATCCAGCCTGACTGAGCTTGAGAGGATTTGTAAAGAAGAATCTCAGAAAGCAGAAAATCCCCCAATACAGGTTTGATGATTCAATTAAGTACTAAGTTAAAGGTCTGAATACTTATGTAAATGTGCTTTTTAAATTGTTTGGCCTCTCTCTCCTGAAAAAATGGGGGTTTGCAGATTTTCAAAGATGTTGCCAAATAAAATATTCAGCAGTTTATTATCAATGCCCTGTCAGTTTAAACACTTTATTATTTAGCATTATAGCTTTCTTATCTTTGTGTGAGTTTTTCCATTTTCTGGATGGGTTTGTTCATGTTTTGGGTGGAAAGCAGAAAAATGATCTAGAATCCCTCCTAAATCCCCCACCCCAGCAGCACAGACCCCCTACAGGCTGCCCTATAGTTGTTTGTTTGTTTTTACAGAAAAGAGTCTAAAAAATAAAAACATTATGGCACTGTGCAAAAGTTTGGGCACCCAAAGTCTTTTTACAAGGTTTCAGACCGTAATCAGCTCGTTAGATCTGATGCATGACAACAGCTGTCATTAGTAAATATCATGATGCCATTTTCAAAGCTTTACAAATACTCTGACTCTTCAAACCTTGTGCACACACTTGTGGACACTCAACAACCATGGGTTCCTCTAAGCAGTTGTGTAAGACTCAAAAATGAAAGTTATTGATGCCCACAATGCAGGAGAAGGCTACAAGAAGATAACAAAGTGTTGTCAGCTTGCAGTTTCCACAGTGAGAAATGTAATTAAGAGATGGCAGTTCAGAGGGACTGTGGAGGTCAAGATGAGATCTGTAAAATCAAGAAAACTCTCGGAGAGAATTGCTTGTATGCTGGTCAGAAAGACAACAGGACAATGATCCTAAACAAACCTTGAAATCCACCATGGACGACCTCAAGAAATGCAAGCTGAAGGTTTTGGAATGGCCATCACAGTCCCCTGATTTAAACATCATTGAACATTTGTGGGTAGATATTAAAAGAGCTGTGCATGCAAGACAACCAAAGAAGATTACAGAACTAGAAAACTTTTGTAAGGAAGAATGGGAGAAAATCCCAAGTACTAGAATTGAAAGACTTTTAGCTGCTATAGGAGGAGGTGTAGATTAGAATAGAATAGAATAGAATAGAATAGAATAGGGTTTTATTGTCATTATACAGAGTACAACGAAATTGTGTGTGCTCCACCAAAGCAGCGGTGCATCAACAGAAGAAAAAGTAAAACAATAATATACAATTTAAAGAATTTCAAATATTTAAAAAGAAACAAGAATAATTTAGAAAAGGATGAACATGAAGAAAAAGATAGAATGTGGTGATATGTACAATAGAATAGAATGTGGAGTGATATATACAGAAGGAGGTGTTTTTTGTGTGATTCAGTCTTTAGTTTATTAATGATGTGTTATGGGCTTGTGTTATTTGAAGTCCTAATGGCCTGAGGGGAAGAAACTGTTTGTCAGTCTGGTGGTGTGAGACCTGATTGACCTGTAGCGCCTTTCAGAGGGCAGCATGTCAAAAGGGTGGTGTGCAGGGTGTGAGGGGTCTCCTGTAATGGCCTTAGTTCTCCTGAGGCATATGTCATCGGTGCATCAACAGAAGAAAAAGAAAAAAAATAATATACAATTTAAAGAATTTCAAATATTTAAAAAGAAACAAGAATAATTTTGAAAAGGATGAACATGAAGAAATAAGATGTCAAATGTATACAGGGCATACAATAGAGGACTTAGCACGCAGCCCTGAGGGGAGCCGGTGCTGAGTGTGAGTGTGAAGAAGAGGTGGGGGCCGTGTCTGACTACACAGATTATGTAGAGTGCCCAAACTTTTGCACAGTGCCATTACATTTTTTAAATTATTATTTTTTTGTTTGTTCAATTTATGGCATAAAAAGTAACTATGCATCAATGTTTTCTGAAAATATTGTGTATTTTTACCCTTCGTTGGGTTGGCCTCCTGTCCAGGGTGTACCCTGCCTTGGCCTGTAGTCTGCTGGGTTCGGCTCCAGCTTCCCCTTGTGACCCAAAATTGATTAAGCGGTTTGGATAATGGATGGATAGATGAATTGGGTATTTTTTCCATGTCCTAGAGAAACTGTTTTAACATCTTTTCAATTACGAAATCACCAAAATCTGTTATTTATCAAGGGGTGCCCTTTTGCATAGGACTGTATCTGCAAATAAGGAATATGATGTTACTTATGATAGCTCTGGCTTAACAGAGGCAAATAAAATATGAAAGTTATGATATGTAATTTTTTTTCCTGTGTTGCATATTTTTGGTGAATCCACAGCTGGACTATGCATATTACTAAATGGGCCTGTTAGTCAGTATACCATTCTTAATTTGGGCACTTTTCAAAATGGGAGTTGTTTGTTTAATTGTTAAGTATTATATAGTACTGTTGTATAAGTAAATAATGCCCATCCTTATTAAACAATGCACTCACTAATTATTACTATTCTGTATGAACTTGGTAGTTGATAAAACTACTATAAGACCAGTATTAACCATTTGTTTTATACCAGTGTTGGCATTAAGCTGGTGCTGGTCTTAGGAATCATTAAGCTAATCAACGCTCCAATAAATGTTGGTGGGTTTCTGATAAATTTGTGATATAAAACTTAAATAAAACAACACTACAGTCATGCATAATTTAAGTATTTTTGTTTTTTTCCCCCCGACAACTTAAACCCTGACATATGTCTTGGGTAAGCCAGCTCTTTACCTGAACCATGCTAAAGTGTTCTGTGTGAAGCTTACGATCATTTTAGGTGAATTTCCGAAGTTTGTGTCAGCCATAGGAAGTGGAGTTCTCCGAGAACTGTTGAATTTCAAATAAAGTTAAAGAAACATATTTTCAAATTCTGTACAAAAGTTACCTTTCTAACTAGCTCAAATCTTTTTTCTAACCTGTAGCCCTTTGTGATTATATTATTAGTATTATTGTATAAATTATTATTATTGTTCTTTTATTCTTTTGCTGTGTACAGTGTGCTTGAGTGTTTTGAAAGGCGCTTTTTCAAATAAAATGTATTATTATTTATTATTATTGTTAAATTCACTGACTTTGATGTGTCTTTTCTTTGACTGTGCAATGTAAAAAAAAACTTTGGTTACATACGCAAGCACATTTTCTCAAGGTGACAAATTCGAACCTCTCTATTCTCCTAAAAGAAGTCATCTGTTATTACACTAATCCAGCTGATGAGGCGCTCGAATACATAATGAACTTCTTCATTTTGTAAGCAAATTTTTTTTTAATTAATAAACAAACATTCTCCAAATGCTCAATCTACTTCCCTTCACTATTAGCTGAATTACAGTCACTATACAAATCCATGATCCTTTCAGACAACAAAAAGAATTACTAATTATTTCCTCTCTCCTTCATATCTTAGCTTAACCTGTGATTTTCTGTGTCTTCCTTCAGTTCTGCTTTATTGGTTAGTAGATGAGTATACACAAAATGTTTTTTAAGGAAAAAAGGGAGAAAAAAGAGAAAGAAAAGAAAAAAACTTTTGGAAAAAATGCTATTGAATACACATTGAACCTTTTTTTTCATACAAAATTTTTATTCACAAACATAAATTCTCCAAAGGCTCCCCCAGGTTCCTCTTCTCTTGGTTGAATACTATTATTATACATTTATAAAATTATACATTCTATACATTTTTTGGACAACAATAATAACAAATTAATTAAATTGATTTCTTATTTCCCTGATACTTCAGCCTAACCTGTTACCTTTTAATTTTTTTTTTCTTGTTAGCCAATGTATACATGCGTCCATGCTGTTTCCTTTTGATTAATAAATTCCTTCATTACCCATAATGCAAATGTGTGTTCATTGTCACTGTTCTGTTCCACAACACATGTGTTTCTGTTTGTACTGTATCTAAACAAGCTGAGAAATAAAGTTGTTAAAAGTTAATAGCTGGTGGTGGATGATTGTCACAGGCCACACGAATACATCACACTTAGAAATTCCCATAACAAATGATTACAAACCAATATTATAGTAAATTATTTATGTTGGGATATGATTGTATTTCTTCTGCAGAACGAAAAAAACATTTTACAAACTGCAATGTTGCACAAACAGTGTGTCTCCTGGGGTGGAATAAACTGAGGTGATGCAGGGATTGCAGTAGTTTGTTTTAGCCACTAGATGACGCTGCAGTGTCGCATTAAAAGTTACAGTGACGGGTCTTTTATAAACGCTGTTCACTGTGCTGCACTATTAGGAGACTACGCAATGGCCTCGAGAATTTGAACTGATGAGCTATTTTGGCTCGTAGCTCGTGTAGACGCCTGGTTTTTGTTTAGGTCACAAAATGCCACAAAGTATAACTGCATATCAATGACTCAGAAATGTAACTGTTTGGTGGAACTCGTTTATGATACTCGTGTAAAGAATTTCCTCCATAAAATCATATATGACGGATTCATTCCTGTGATAAAGTCATAAAACAATCAAAGCGTGTTTATGTGTGTTGAGCCAGTAAAGGAAGTGGATGTACCGGAAGTGAGCAAGTGGTAGCCTGATGTCCAAAAATGTGTGTGTGTGTGTGTGTGTGTGTGTGTGTGTGTGTGTGTGTGTGTGTGTGTGTGTGTGTGTGTGTGTG
>JBBIGC010000029.1:8945861-8973127 GCA_037576955.1 Lepidarchus adonis
CACACACACACACACACACACACACACACACACACACACACACACACACACACACACACACACACACACAATTATTATAATATTCTATTGACTTATGTAACACTGTACCTCCACAATACTAGACCAACATAAACACAACCTCAAGAACTGAAAAGCAATTATTCTGCTCTTTTAGTTCATTTAAATTTGTAGAGAAAACGGTACATTTCCTTCTGCAGACCAGCAAAATGTTCTCACTTGCACCGATTTCTCCCACACCCAGAATCATACTCTTAAACTTGTTAGAGCAGCAATAAAACTAGGCTTACCTCATAGACAGGAACAGTCCTTTTCACTTTCTTCTGTTTAAGGTCCCACACTGTGCAGATCTTGTCTCGCCCAGAGCTAAAATCAAACAGCATGACAGCATGGCTTCCTTACATATTGAAGATGGAAAAAAAGGTGATATACTGGAGCCACCAGCTAATGAAACTATAGCACTATTCAAGCTGGATTAGACAGTGTATTGCTTAAACCAGGGGTGCTCACTGTTTTTTGGCTTGCGAGCTACTTTTAAATTGACCAAGTCAAAAAGATCTACCAGCAATAAAAATGCTAAAAAAAATTAAACACGCACGCACACAGAGAGAGAGAGTGAGTATAATTTATATTTAAAATATATGTTGTTTACCTAGCAAGTTGAACATGTTTGGCTCAATGCAGTGATGTACATTTATGACCATCAACAGTCAGAGCTGCATAGTCCGGACATAATCCCCTCACTTTTCAGTGTGTAGTCAGTGTTGTACTTTTTAATGAACAGTCTGATTTTGGTTTCTTACTTGGTTTAGCTCCCCCACTCGTTTTTACTCCCTTTCTTTAGAAGTAAATAAACCGTTAGCCGCTAACTAGGTGACTCTGCACTAGTTTTCCACTCGCGCGTGCGGTTGACCGAGCATGCGCAGTGACGCTTGTTACAACAGATGATTGGCTGTTCTGTATGTCAATCAACTGCCAATCGCCACAGTGGGGCTGGATGATTGGCTCCATCTGTACTGCAGTATTTTCTGTGGCTCATGGATACCTCGTTCTTACGCTGCGTGGTCTTACGTGCGCGGTAGTTTACGTGGAATGGCAGGGTTCCTCGATCGACTAGCGAGGTCTTCGTGATCGACCGGTAGCTCGCGATCGACGTATTGAGCACCCCTGGCTTAAACTATTTAACTGGCTTGAGTCTGAAATCTCTAAAATGCACAAACTGCTGATTCAGAGAAAAAAAACTCCAAAAACCATTTAGGTATCATTACATAAATTACATTATTTATCTGTGTAAATCTAAGGCATATTTGATTTTAAAAACTTTTCATTCACAAAGAACTTCAGTCAGACAGGATCATGTCGTCAATGCCATGTACCTGATCAGAGTGTTACCATCAGGGGAGAAGGCCAATGAGGTGACGGCACTATAATGGCTCTCAAGCACACAGATGCACTTGCTGGTGCGTAGGTCCCAAATGCGAATGCCACAGTCCAGAGAAGAGGAGAAAAGCTGCAGAAGGCTGATGTCTGGATGGAACTGAACCAAACTGAGAAGAAAAAAAATTAGTGCCCTGCACAGGTAACCGACATTTTTTTTCTTTCAGTTTGGCAGATCAGACCACAGAATTTCCAGCTTTATGAAAAAAAGACAGTAAGTAACTCAAAGAATGTATACTTTAATACTTACTGAACAACTCCAGAGGAGCCTTTCAGATTGTGTGTGCAGTACTGTTTCACTACATCCCATAATTTTATCGTGCCATCACAACCACCTAGAAAAGACATAAGAAATCAATATAAATTCTTAATAACCAGAATTAAAACCGAAATGCCACTGTTGTATTTATTAGGACTGTTCCCCATTTAAAAACTTGTGTTAACTTGATGGCAAGAGTGTTATAAAGCTTGCGCTTGTGTGAGTGTGCCTAACCTGTTGCAAGCAGAGTGGAAGTGCAGTCGAAAGTCATGCTGGCCACTGGCACATTGTGAATGGCCCTCCAAGAGCGTGTGCACTTTTTCTGCTGCCAGTCCCACTGCTTCAACAGAAGAGCCCGGCTGGCTGTCACCAACATCTGCCAAACCAATGAAAAGCTGCATTTGCAAAAACAGTCTTGGGGGAAAGTCTTATACCAAGAACACACTCAAGCTTAAACAATGGCTTTTTAGACTGAGGATGCGTTTAATATTCATACATAGTCTGAGAGTTGCAGTTTTGCAGGCTTATGATAATTGTAAAACTGGAATAAAATCTTAACATCAGAATAAAAAAAAAATATTATACCTGAAAATGTGCACCCTTACGAATGACAGTATAAACTTGAAATACCTTATCATCTGGACTGAGGGAAAATGAGGTGATATCCTCTTGATCATCCTACAAAAACATCATACAACAGCAAATATGCATAGTTACAGACAAACATCCAGGAACATTTTCCATATATACACACTACTCACTTACTCTCTGAACTACAGCACAATTCTTTGTGAATTGGATTTTTACTCATTTTGTTAAGCTCATAAATGACACGGTCATGTACTCCCGTTGTTCACAGGTTTGTTTCAGTTCAATTACTCTTAGGGGACAAAAAAATGATCTTCCTTCAGTCATTAATTCAATCAATCCATCCAGCCAGTACTCTATACTGTGCACACATCTGACTACACAGGTATGAGCTGTAACATGTTGACTCAAAATCCACATATGCAAAATATGTACTTTGTGACTTATTTTAAAGACCATAACAGAAGAAAAAATGCACTATGAATCCACATACCTGTTCAATGCTGTGCACAATTTTGCCTGTGCAAATCTCCAAGATGTTGACTCGTGATCCACAAGAGCAAAATATGTATTTTTCATTGTAACTTATCTTCAAGAGAGTAAAAAAAAAAAAAAAGCATTGACAGTCAGTTACTCACCGCACAATCAACGTTTCTCTTTACATTCTCGCACATGAGTATAACTGAACTTACCTGTACTTTCCCACCCTTGTAGAAGGGCTCGATTTTGCTGGAAACAGCATAGCTAAAATACATACACAGACATTGAGGGTTAATAAAACTAAACCGACTTGTAATTGTCTGGAACATTTATTATCCACAAGTCCGTACACGCATATAGACTATATACTAGAATTGTTTGTGAAAACTTACTTCGTTTTAAACCGTAGGGCGTTTCCAGCCATGACAACCAACACTTTCTTTCCAACCTCCGCGAGAAAAATATTATATATTTATTAGAAAAAAAATTAATATTGCGACTTCATCTGAACAGACTCGCCCTCGCGCGTGTACATGTGTTCAAGTCCTCGTCGCCCGAATATGACGTCATTAAAACGTTAGGACTCCGTTCAGTTGTTTATGCTAATTTCAAGATATAAACTTTGTAGCCTTCAAATAGCGTTTTTACTGCACTTTTGGATAGTTTTGTTTACTTAAAAACACAGCTAGAATCGGTTATTACTGACGTAGATACGGGTTGATGTACAGGCTCGCTAGATGTCGCTATCATCTGTTTAATGCTTATCTGTGTGTAGATGTGTGTAGAATCTGTGGTAATAACGCTACGTCACATCCGCTTTTACTTTCATTACCATTCAACAACGAACACTGACAAGCTCTGCTGACCTCCAACCAGATTTTAGTTCCCCTATTCTTAAAGAGAATGTACTGAAAAGCTAAATCCCTGCTCCTTCGTGGTAACTATGTGTGCGTGTTTCTAGGCAGTGACGCTGTGAAGTGTAGTTTATGTGCTACATGCTACACCAGTGCGAGTTATGGCCACGCTGTGCTGCCAGAGGCTGAAGTTTCCTCTGTTTAAAGCACTTATTCTCCAGAGGTCTTACGCTAGACTGGTACACTGGAGGGCTCGATCAGAACTGTCAACGAGGGCATCATGTCGTCTGGTAGGTTATTAGCATTTCTCTTCAGATCTTCATCATCACCTATATGGCCCACTGTAACAGGTGCATCAGCAGGGATTGGCAAACAAACACAATCGTGTAGGATGCAACATGAATAGGGGTTTGGACCAGAAAGCATCTGACATACTGCCTACTTCAGTTGTTTTATCTCAGGGTTTTACTGGATCCTTTAGTTGATTTTGACTCTCAGATGAAGCCTTTTTTTTACCACCTTTGAAATAATGCTTAACTCCACCCATCCTTGTCTGATGCATTCTTGATTTTATCACAGACACCAGCACTTCAGGATGTGCACCACTTGTAAAGGCTAAATCAGAGGTTAGCAGAGGTGTTGACAACTGGACTTGTTCTAACAGTTCTCTTGAGGTGAACCAGCTGTAGACCACCTCAATGCTTTTTGTGTTCACAGTGTTTTAAAGAGGAACTCTTTCTGGTCCTCTATCTCTAATGAGAGAGTTCACACCACAAGTCCTTTAGATTCCAGACCAACTGTGAATTATGGGTAAAGTTGTTCAAGTTCATCATTAACACATACAGGCTCCATGGCTAAGCCACAAACTTGGTGTTCTGAGACCTTCTCAAGAAGCTAAAGCCCAAGTGCACAGCCCTGCTCATTGTAACTGAACTGTTTTGGAGCACAGATGTATTTCCCTAATATGCCATTCTCCAGCAAAGGTGCAAAACCTTGGTGTATCAATAGCCAAGTTATCTTTTCTTTTGCTGGAACTATTTGCTAAAATGAAAATAAAGAATAGTCCTAAGAGGAATAAGATAAGAATGTTCTGATGTGTGTTTGTATGTGCCGTTCCTTCTCCTAACCTCTTATTGTCTCTTCCATTACTTAATTTTAGTCATATTTCCTATTTATTCATATATCTTTACTGGGTTGGTGTGGGAATGTTAGATCAAGGAAAACATTTAACTCTGGTCAGGTGGGCCTCCAGGAGGGAGGTTGGTAGCCATTTAAGAGGAGAGATAAGTTAAAAAAAATCTCCAGGAGATGGGTTAATGACTACTGGGCTAAAAAATGTGTGTTTTCATCTCTGCACTCTGAAATTGTATGTCTCTTCTCTCTCCCAAAGTTCAGACCTGAATTTGCATGCAGAAAGCAGCAGTTTCCCAACATAAGAGCACTGTCTGCTGCAACTCCACCACCCTCATCTGATAGGAACAAATCTACAGACAAGAAGTCTGGTGTAAGGATTCTTGCTGCATATGACCTCATTGATTTCATTATAATATATGGAGAAGTATGTTTTGCATGTAGTGCTTATAGCCCTTCTGAAATTGAGATGCATATTCAAAACACCTGAATGTATAATGTGGGCTGATTAAAGTTTGCACTTATTGACTTATTGATTTTACTTTGTTAGATCTTGTGAATGCCTTGGTTTATATAAAAAAATCACATCAGGCATGTTTCCTGCACAAGCAGCTTTATAGGCTCATTCCCAATCTGCAGCATTCTACAATATCAGTATTGCAAAGCCACATTAATGATAAACAATATATTGAGCAGCATTATACCAACCTATATATCACATGATGATAGACAGATTGTAGTGATGAAAACACTCGTCTTTCTTTTTTACAGCCAGTGACATGGAAATCTCTCGCAGTCACATTTGCCTTGGGTGGGACTCTTCTTCTGGGCATGAAATACTTTAAAAGAGAGAAAGAGGAAAGTAAGTCTTTCACCTTGATTTTCCCTTTGGATGGATGGATGGATGGATGGATGGATGGATAATGGATGTATAGATATGTAGTGATCTAGTTGGAGAACCTAGGGGTTGAGTCTCTGTTGTGAATTACCATCATATGGAGATTGCTAGAAATACTTTTTATATTTTTGTACAGTGATGGAGAAAGAGAAGACGAAGTCTTTGGGGAAACCATCTCTTGGAGGCCCATTCTCACTTGTCGATCACAACAATAAACCTTCAAAAAGTGAAGATTTCCTTGGCCAGTGGGTGCTGATCTATTTTGGATTCACACATTGTCCAGACATCTGTCCTGACGAACTGGAGAAAATGATCGCAGCGGTGGATGAAATTGGTAATGTAGCTTTTATAAGCACATTCAAAAGCTCAATTTCTTTAGGTTGGTTCTTCTGTGTTATTTCTGCACGTATATAACACTTTTTTTTAATAAACTCCTCCAATATACATAGTGACCAGTGTTTTTCTCCTACAGACAGGATAAAGACACTCCCAGATCTAACACCAATTTTGATCACAATTGATCCAGAACGAGATACGCCAGAAGCTTTAGCTGTGTATGTCAAAGGTAAGCTGATTTAGGGAAATTTGCCCTACATTTTCAAGGCTTTCAAAGCAATTTTTAGTTTCTGTAGATTTGACCATTTCCTCCTCATCCTTGCAGAGTTTTCCCCCAAGCTGATCGGCTTGACAGGAGCAACAGCACAAATTGAACAGGTCTCCAGATCCTACAGAGTGTATTATAGCCAGGGTCCAAAAGATGAAGACAACGATTACATTGTGAGTTTTATAAGTCACTCTAGTGAGTTATAAAGTAATTGTTTAGTTGGTGTTAGCCATGATTGTCACAATATTTTACCTTTATTTTAGGGATTTCCAAATGTACAAATATCTATTCATTTGCGTTTTTATTGTTTTAAAACTTTATTTAATAAAATTGAATAGAAATATAACTGACTATAATTAATATAATTTCCCCTGTTATTATATTTGTTTAAATTCTCAAAAAAACATCATGCACTGTATGTAGCAGGTGATCCAGAGCACCAGAATTCATCAGTTTTCCAGAAAAAATACACTTCACCCTCGTCACTACTGACAAAATAGTTTATTTCTAATATTTCTAATTAATTTTGAGGCAAGTTTAACTCTTAGTAATTCTAAACAAACTGAGTTGAAACCAATGTGTCACAGGTGGTGTTTGCAAGTGCAGTTTGTGAGAGGGAGGAAGAGCGACTGGAGCAAAGTTACATTGAAGTTGTGAATATTTTCCTGAATATCTTTGGCTGATTCAAATTTATAGCTAAATTGGCCATTTTTAATGCTTCTGTTGAGTGGGCTAAGTGAACATAGTGTATCATGGCTACAAATGGGCAAAAATAACCCAACAGTAAATTGGCCAGTTGCCAATTATTATTTGGAGAAAAACAATCAGATTTCAGTCTTTTTGGGGGTTTTGTTATGAAATTCAGTTCAGATTTTCTACAGTGTATGCTAACTTGAAAATGTGTTTGTGTTCTAAATTCAGGTTGACCATACCATCATCATGTACTTAGTGGGTCCTGATGGAAAGTTTGTGGATTACTATGGACAGAACAAGAAAGCAGCTGAGATCTCCTCCTCCATTGCATCACATATGAGGAAGCACAAGTATGCCAAATAGTGTTCACACTGGAACTCACTATAAAGGATTAAATATTCAGAGAACATTCCACCAGTAGCTCTGAGTCACCTTTTTTGTCAATGAATCTTCTTGGTAGGCGAAAACAATTTCTTTCACTTTTGAAGCGAAATGGACTTATAAAACAACCTTAATTTCACTCATTAGACTGATCTTTCTTTCCCTGGTTACAACAGGTCATTGTTCATAATCAGTTATGGTAAACTTATATCTAGAGAAGATTTGCCTTGATATTGAATAAAACAAGCTATGTTGTCTTATATGTGTTTTTTATTGGAGCAATTTTTTTTGACAATTTTCATTTTTAGCTTGCCTTTCTGAAATGACTGATCTAAGCAGTCTAAAGGCATACAGCACTGTTTATTAATTTGTTTACATTTTATTCTCCACAAAGTATGCATGCATAAATATGGAGACCAGTTGTTGTTTTGACCTATCGGGTTGGTTTATTATCTTGTGACTGCTGAACTCCTTAATCTCGACTGAAGCCATCCATCCTTAGATCTATTTTGCCTCAGGCAGGGGCAAATGTGTTCCTTGCGTTCGGTTGCTGCTTAGGTGACCTCTTTCTTTTTTGGTGAGTCTATTACTGATCTGGGATCAGATTCTCCATGGTGGGATGTCTAACCGTTGGGAAGGGGCACCATGTCAGAGTAGCAGTTGTTATGTTTGACCAAAAACAGTTGCAGCTGTCGCCAGCACTTTGTATGACATTTCTTAGACTAGAATAATGCCAATTAACTGCACTGTGAAGTGGTGCCAAGATGGGTCACAGCTCACCTTGTATATCCTCATGGGCTGAGAACCCTGTTCTCTGTTGGTTTAGTAGTCAGTTCCCAGGATTCCATTAAGCTGTTCAAGATGTAAAGACCTCCAAAACAATGACCAACCTTATGACTCTTGATGACTTAATAATCAATGAATTACACAGTATTTTCTGAAGAACAGTTATTGAAGTGACAAAATTTGCACAATTCTGTCTCATGTGATGCAACACTCTTTGCACTGATGCAACTGGAAGATTGGGAGTTCAATCCATAGTTACGCTACAGTCATCCCTGGCTGGGACTTACTCTCTCTGAGAGAATAGGATGACCTTGCTCTCCTTCATTAGGCAAGGCAAGTTTATTTATATAGCAAACTGTCATACACAGAGGTCATTCAATGATTAAAAAAAACAAAAAACAAAAACAAAAATGAGACTAAAAGCTACAAGAAATAAAAAGATTAAGAAGAAAAATAATTAATAGAATTACAAATAAAATAACAATAAATAAAAGATGTAAAATCAAGAGGGTATGGTAAAAAGTTGGGTTAAAGTAAGTAGATACTGTTTTGCTGATGGCCGTCTACAATAAGGCAGTTTTAACTTCTTTTTAGTTGGGGCAGATCTGATCACTAATGGGAAACTGGTTCTAGCAGTGGAGAGCATAATGACTAAATGATATTTCCGACCAGCTTCTGCTGATCTAAGAGATCTTACAGGCTTATAATTCTAGCAGCATGAATAACGCATTGCATTAGTTGACCCTGCAGGAATGAATACGTTTCTCTAAATCCTGCTTTGACAGAAAATCTCTAGCTTTAGCCTGAGGTGCCAGAATGCTGATTTAGTAATAGGTTTAATATGATAAATGAAACTGAGATGCTCATCCATGATCATTCTGACATTATTGGTATTGACTGTGGTCTTTAGAGCTCTAGATTAAACATAAGCATGAAGTTCCTTCTTTGATTTTGTTCCATTTATATGGGCTGGGAAGTAAACTGTCTGCTTCAATAACTTCAGCAGTAGTCACATACTACATCACACTTAAAATTATATATGTGGAACCATTTAATACATTTATCAGGTGAAACATTTTGGTAAATACAGTGCCCTCCATTATTGGCACCCCTGGTGATGTGTTAAAAGCCTTAAAATAAATCCAATTTTATTGCAGAAGCCTAATCTCATATAGAAATCTCACATAGAAAAATGTAAACCACAACAAAAAATTCCCTGACTAAGAAATTATTATTTTTAATGAAATCACCTGTTTCACAATTATTGGCACCCCTATCAATTCCTAGGAAATAAATGTAATTTAAGTATTTCTGTCATGAAGAGGAATCGTTAAGAAGTTTAAAACAACTGGAGCAGTGGTAAACAAGCCTGGACGAGGATGCAATGTTACTTTGCCACCATGCACAGTGAAGAGGATGGTAAGAGAAATAAAAAGTTCTCCAAAGCTCACTGTTAAAGAATTGCAACAAATATTAGCATCTTGGGGTCACAAAGCTTCCAAAACAACCATCAGGCGCTGCATGGCATGCACTTTTCTCACTCACAATCATAAACACAAAGGTCAGGAGTTCGCTAATCGGTACTGGGGCTTCAACTGGGACCGTGTTCTTTGGTCAGATGAGACCAACATAGAGCCTCATGCCCACTGTGAAGTATGGGGGAGGATCTGTGATGCTGTGGGGCTGTTTCTCTTCCAGAGACCCTGGGAACCTTGTTAGGGTGCATGGCATCATGAATGCTTTGAAATACCAGGACAATTTCAATCAAAATCTGGTTGTCTCTGCCCGAAAGCTGAAGATGGGTCATCACTGGGTCTTTCAGCAAAATAATGACCCTAAACATATGGCCAAATCTACACAAAAATGGTTCCCCAGATACAGAATCAAGACCCTCCCATCTCAGTCCCTAGACCTCAACCCCAGGAAAGTGCAGAGGAAAGGACCCAGGTCACTGGATGATTTAGAGAAATTCAGCAAAGAGGAATGGTCAACAATCCCTCTTTCTGTATTCTCCCATCTTGTGAAACATAAGAGAAGATCAGGTGCTGTTTTGTTGGAGAAAGGGGGTTGTACAAAGTACTAACATCAGGGTTGCCAATAATTATGGCACAGATGATTTAATGTAAAAGAATGATTTCTTAATGTGGGATTTTTTCCCACTAAAGAAATGCACTTGAATTAATGGTTGGATTTTTCTCTTTTTTCTATATTATTTGAAAGACAATTGAATTTATTAGAAGCTAAAGAACACAACCAGGGGTGCCAAGAATTATGGAGGGCACTGTATTTAGTCATTTAATTAACATCTTCGCTGATGGTATGGGGTGCATTTGTGACTATGGAGTTGGCATCTTACACAATGGAAAGGTACCATTAATGCTGAAATGTCTATACAGGTCTTTTTCAGGAAGACCTGTCATATATTGTCAAGACAATGTTAAACTGCATGTTTCACCTATTACAATAGCATGGCTTTGTTGTAGAAGATTCCAGATTACTGGCCTGCCTCTGATCCAGGCCAATTAAATCAACTGAACACATCATGAAATAAAAATAATACAAAGAAGACAGGACTGTTGAGAATTTAGAATCCTATATTAAAAAACAATGAGAGAACATTCCTTTCATAAAACTCCAGCAACTGGGCTCCCCAGTTCCCATATGTTAATTAAATTCAAAATGACATTAAATTCAAATGCCATTAAATTCAAAATGACTGTCATATTTGTTTCTATGTTCTATTTTCAATAAAATATGGGTTTGTGAGATTTGTAAATCATTGCATTCTGTTTTTATTTACATTTTACACAGTGTCAGAACTTTTTGGAATTAGTGTTATTGCAGAATTGTGTATCCTAGTTACTTGTAATAAGTGCTGGACAAAAATCTAGGTTTCAGCTCAGATTAGTTATAAGTGGAGCCTGAATGTGGTTTGAAACACTCCCATGCTTTAGAGATTGAGAGACACCAGGTTTACTGTAAAAAAAAAATAACCAGTACAATCTACTACAATGTTTGCAAAATATATAAACACATTTTTCTAGAATATTCAAAGGATTTAATGAATTCAACGTTATGGGCTTTAAAGCAGGCAATGTCATTGCTGATTATCTTCATTGGTAATTGGCAAAGCATGGCCATGACATACTGGGCACTTGAGAAACATTCTTTGCTAAATTGACAAGTGCAGTGGGGGCACACTGATCTAAGCCTATACAGGGGATTACAACTGGATTTAAAGGGATTTTTTAGATCCATTGTCAGCATTGTTTTTTATAATGCTCTATTGCAATGTTTCCCAAACCTGCTGTTGGAGGCACGTTGCCCTCCATAAACTTTCTTTGCTTTTACAACTTAGTAAGTGGTTATTAATGAGGCGATCAGTTGGATCTAGTTTGATGGAAGCATTGAAAACAGTCAAATGTGTAGGACACGTGTAGGTTTGGAAAACATTGCTTTAATGGGTGTTTGCAAATGGATGGACCACTGGGATCAATGCTGAGAAATGTTATGCATCACTTCTAGTTGATTTAAGAAACAAAACTTCCCCATGTAGTATCTGTGATATGGTCTTTCTAAAATATTCATAATAAGCAAAGTTTGAGTTTTCATCAGTAGCATGTTTCTTTTAAAGACTCTACCACCACTCTGCATAGGTTCCTTCCCTTTTTGTATAGAAAAGGCTGGTAAACGATGGTATGTTAAGCATTCTTCCCAAGCCTGATCCCAGACGGTCAATGCCAGAAAATAAGCGATGCCCACATGCACCTAATCTTCCCTGATCCTACAAAATGAGGACTGCCATGTCAGGCCCCCAGATCCCAATAATCTACCGTTCTTAACCATCATTGCTTTTTAATGGGCTGGCTTGAAGATTAGAATCATAAACATTTAGAGGTGACACAATACAGCTATAGATAGACATTTCAAAAACAAAATCAACATTGTTCTCCTTCCAAGGTGGCTTAGGAACCATAATAGATCCTGACCCAAATATGGCTTAGACCAAATAAAGACCAGCTCTTATAAAAACTGTCAAAGTCTAGTTAGTGTGTCTGCAGAGGTTGGGTGAAGCAACCAGACATTGCTAACTTTCCAACTTTAATACACAGACACTGCAGACCTCAGGTCCCTGTGGACAGAGTTGCTTCTGATTGTTGGTCGTTTGCCATACAGCACAAAGGTAAGGCTCCTTTCTGTCACTGTATATGTAAATGCTGCTGCGAGTCTGATTATACATCCTCTCTCATATCGCTGCCATAATGACCATTCCAGATTCCAGCATTACAAAATGAGTGATGCTGAGATGGAGATATTTGGGGTGGCTGCCCCATACCTGCGCAAGTCTGAACGAGAACGGATTGCAGCCCAGAACAAGCAATTTGATGCCAAAACATCCTGTTTTGTGTCTGACCCCAAAGTCGAGTATGTGAGGGGCAAAATCAAAAGCCAAGATGCAACTAAAGTGACTGTGGAGACTGAAGATGGGAAGGTGAGTGAAGGTGCTCACAGACTTGTTCAGGAGTGGGTTTGCTTTGCTGCTAAAAACTTGCATATTTCTAGTCTGTAGGTGATTCTACCTGACAATACCTCCACAGCAAAATAAATCCTTCTAAACACCACATTTCTGTCTAGCTGTTGAGCAAACGCGCACTGAATGGAGTGTTAAACGTTTGCCTTTTATAAAGAATTAATTTTCCACCAGCCACATCTGTTTTACATAATATATTTGATGTTACTCTAATGGCAAAAAACATTCATAAAGCTATATTACAGCTACAGAAGTCTTTTATGACAGTAGACAAGAGCTTTATAAACATTTATAAAGTATATAAAGCTTCTTTTATCATAAATGCTGCTTTCTTGCCACAATAAATATCTCTAAAAGTTATGTCAGTTGTCATAAAGGTTCATATAGACGGTCTGTAGCCTAATGAATGTAACCCTACAGTGTTGCCATTCTTTTATTTTATTTATTATTTTTTAAAAGAGTATTTTCTCACTGCTATACCCAGCATACATTATGCAACAACTGTAGGGACTTTGGACAGAGTGAACCATTTTACCTAAAAACACAATTATTAATGAAAAGGGAGTTTTATTAGAAATTAGAAATTAGTTTTAATTAATTTTTAAATGACCCCTTAAGCTAAATTTTTGCCACAAAAATCTCAATCTAATTACATCAATATTTAATTATTTTGCAGCACCACCAAAGGATACAAGTAGGAGTCTAGATTGATTTCACTTTAAGAATGAGATGTATACTAGTAACTTCTGAACAGGTTTAGGTTCTAGGTTCTAGGTTCATTAGTCCATCATTAACAGTTGTTAAGTGAAATCCTTGTTCCTCAGGTTACATTGGGTGATGTATATTGACACCTGTATATTCAATTCAATTTTTAAAGGTCATCTGCACAAATCAACATCAGATTTACTCATGAGAGGTTGTATGTGTCTGAGACAGGTCGTCACGGTGAAGCCGGATGATGTGCGTCCCATGAACCCTCCAAAATTTGATAAGATTGAGGACATGGCCATGCTGACCCACCTGCATGAACCAGCTGTGCTCTTCAACTTGAAAGACCGATATGAAGCCTGGATGATCTACGTATGTAAAAACTCAAAATAATATTCTAGGGATTGTCCCGAACACACTGCACTTTTCCGAAATATCTTGAGATAGAAAAAACGTTTCTAAACAATGATATTTGGTGATGATCCCTAAAGATGTTTTGAATGTTTGTTCTTGTTCTTCGCAGACCTACTCTGGGCTGTTCTGTGTGACTGTGAACCCCTACAAGTGGCTTCCAGTCTACAACCCAGAGGTGATAAACGGATACCGTGGGAAAAAACGGCAGGAGGTTCCTCCTCATATTTTCTCCATCTCAGACAATGCTTATCAGTTCATGCTTACAGGTAAGAACATCCTGAACTTAAACACTTGCTCTGGAATCGTGTTAATAATCATGTTTAGATTCATTTTCTCTTCGTGGCTCTCTTTCAGACAGAGAGAACCAGTCTATTCTTATCACGTATGTAAGAAATTGTACAGATTTGAATGACAGATTTGGACATTTGTTTACACTGGAGATTTTCTGAAATGCGTTGCTCTTCATTACTTACTGACAGTGGAGAATCTGGTGCTGGGAAGACTGTGAACACTAAACGAGTTATCCAGTACTTTGCAACAATCGCTTCTGTTGGAGACAAGAAAAAAGAGTTTCCGTCTGGAAAAATGCAGGTGAAACATCATGATTTAAGATCTAAAGCTACTGCTAAACATACAGTCAAACATTTGCTTCATTTTGTCTGCTTTGCATGTCCAGGGCACCCTGGAAGATCAAATCATCCAGGCAAATCCCCTGCTGGAAGCTTTTGGGAATGCCAAGACTGTGAGGAATGATAATTCCTCTCGCTTTGTGAGTTGATTTGCTAGGAATGCTAAGGCATGTCTAGACACTGAAAAGATTCATGATCTATGATCACACACACAAGTGTGTATATCTACAGAAATATACATATGTACACACACATGCATCAGCTGGTCGTGCTTAGGAAAAAAGTTTCTGTTTGTTTTTATACGATATTACATTGAGTAAAAGAGCAATATGATTTTTTGTCACCAATAATCATAGGGTAAATTCATCCGAATCCACTTTGGGACGAAAGGGAAGCTGGCCTCAGCTGATATTGAGACTTGTGAGTTTTTTTAACATCTTAAATACTCAGGTGCAGAATGTTAGTGTGTGTGCTTAGAAACTTTACAGTATGTCCTCCTCAGATCTTCTGGAGAAGTCCAGGGTGACGTTTCAGCTCCCTGCGGAGAGGAGCTACCACATCTTTTATCAGATTCTGTCCAACAGGAAGCCAGACCTGATTGGTCAGTACCTATAAGCTGTTGATTGAGACTGTGAATAACTGAAACCACCTTACACTCACCCATACTATTCACTGTCCACAGAGATGTTGCTGATCACAACCAATCCATACGATTACCCCTTCATCAGCCAGGGGGAGATCACAGTGCAAAGCATTAATGACACAGAAGAGCTTATGGCAACAGACGTGAGAATACACTTACATTCAGTTATTTAAAATCAATAGAAATTCTGTATGTCACTTACATGGAATGACGCTCTTTGCCTCTGTGTAATAAGAGTGCCATTGATATCCTTGGCTTCAACTCCGAGGAGAAAGTTGGCATCTACAAGCTGACTGGAGCAGTGATGCATCATGGCAATATGAAATTTAAGCAGAAGCAGCGTGAGGAGCAGGCTGAGCCTGACGGCACTGAGGGTAAAAAACGTCATGAACTAAAATTTCAATGGACTGCCTTTGGCTTTGATTATGCTGTGCATTTACCCTGACACTTTATGCAATTCCACAACATTAATTTCCATACACAGCAGCTCAAATCTGTGACTGAGATCTTCTATTAATGATGGGAGAATCACACCACATGCCAAAGATGTTGAGAAGGAGTTAGGGTCAGGACTCTGTGGTGAAAATGGCATTGTTGTCCTGGAACATGTTCACACCGTCATATATTGATTACATTCTGGTAATTCAGTTCCATTAGGGACACTGCTGACCATATCTGAGCCTAATTGTAGCAACCTGACCAACTGAGGCACTCTTATTATGACCTTCAGAGGCCAGTGGGTGCTTTGCATAATGGCAGCTTAGGTTCATGTTCTTCCCTTCTTACCCTTATGTGCTGCTTTCTCTGGAATATGGTAAATCTAGACTCATCAGACCATATTATCACTTTCTATTGCTCCAGAATCTAATCTTTATGATTCCTATCAAATTTAATTGCCTTTCAGTTCAGACAGTTAGGTAATTTTCTTGTGGCCACATAATTCTAATTGTGTGAGTTCTTGTCACATTGTGTAAATGCTTTTACTTTCACTATTAAACATAACCTAGTGAAGTCTATTTTCTGTTTTTTTTTTTTTTTTACAATTACACTTCATCAAGTATTTAAATGATCTCTGATTAAAATTAGAGAAAGATGTTTTTCTAACCGTTTTTCTTCTGCCACATTAGTGATTCACCTCTATCCCCCAGATTTTAATGAGTTAAGACGGTTCTTAAACCAAATTTAGTAATTTCACCAATCTCAGGATAGAAAAATTGTTACCGTTGAAATATATTCATCACAGCAGTGTTTATCTTTATAGGTATTTGCTAAGAAGTAATTAGCTAATATAAGTATTTCAGGACTTTCTTAAAGTTCTGAGACTGTTGTATTGCATAGGCAATAAAAACTGTTTTGTATATATGTTTTTTCCACAGTGGCTGACAAAGTCGCTTACCTTATGGGCCTAAACTCTGCTGATTTGCTCAAAGCTCTTTGCTACCCCAGGGTAAAGGTTGGGAATGAGTATGTCACTAAGGGACAGACTGTTCAACAGGTAACTGCTTTTCCACAGTGTGTCATCATAAGACAATGTAATACGCATTCATGTTAAAAATATTTTTGTGTTTTCTTAGGTGAATAATTCTATGGGTGCCCTGTCCAAAGCTGTGTATGAGAAGCTGTTCCTATGGATGGTAACAAGGATAAATCAACAGCTGGACACAAAACTACCAAGGCAACACTTCATTGGGGTGTTAGACATAGCTGGTTTTGAGATATTTGAGGTGAGGACTGACCCACTTTTGCAGGGTCATCTTGAGTGTGTGGAAACTGACACATTAAATATATGTATATGTGTATTTTTAATCTCAGATGAACAGCCTGGAGCAGCTGTGCATCAACTTCACCAATGAGAAACTGCAACAGTTTTTCAATCACCACATGTTTGTGCTGGAGCAAGAAGAGTACAAGAAAGAGGGAATCGAATGGGAGTTTATAGACTTTGGAATGGACCTGGCTGCCTGCATTGAGCTTATTGAGAAGGCATGTCAATATTGGTCTACCATATAGAAATATCATGCCAGCTATGTTTTTTGTGGAAAAGTAAGTAATGTATTGGTCTAATGCAAGTGAAGAATTTTCTGCTTTCTGCTCTATAGCCAATGGGCATTTTCTCCATCCTTGAAGAGGAGTGTATGTTTCCCAAGGCAACAGACAGTTCCTTCAAGAATAAGCTTTATGACCAACACCTGGGCAAAAACATTATTTTCCAAAAACCCAAACTTACTAAAGGCAGGACTGAGGCACACTTCTCCTTGGTGCACTATGCTGGGACAGTGGACTACAATATCTCTGGCTGGCTGGAAAAGAACAAAGACCCATTGAATGACACAGTAGTTCAGCTGTACCAGAAGGCAGCAGTGAAACTGCTGTGCAACCTTTTTGCAACTTATGCATCAGCTGATGGTAAGTTTACAGTTGTTTAGACACAATAAGATACAATGGTCACAGGAAAAACTAACCTCTGAGTTTTCCCTATTCAGCAGAAACAAGCAAAAAGGGAGGAAAGAAGAAAGGATCCTCTTTCCAAACTGTCTCTGCTCTCTTCAGAGTAAGCAGGAAAAATAAATAAATAAATAAATAAATAAATAAATAAATAAATACATAAAATTTTAAATAAATAATACATAAATATTTATAATTATAATCATATTATGATTATTTTAATTATATATATTTAATTAAACAGGAGAAAAGAGAATTAATACTGTGATTGTTTCAGAATAATACTTTCTCCCCAGGAAAATCTCAACAAGCTAATGGCTAACCTAAGGTCCACACATCCACACTTTGTCCGTTGTATTATTCCAAATGAGACTAAGACACCAGGTAAAAGAAAGTTCCTCATACCCTCCCCGGTTTCAACCAAGTGACATATTGGTAGATATTTAATATTTATTATATGTATGTATATGTTATATGTATATATTGTTTTCTTCAGGGGGTATGGACCATCACCTCGTTCTCCACCAGCTACGCTGTAACGGCGTTCTAGAGGGTATCAGAATCTGCAGGAAAGGCTTTCCTAGCAGAATCCTATATGGTGACTTTAAACAGAGGTACATTTTTTAGCCCTTATCTAGTCAGTGCTGCCAGGCAAACATATCCCTTATGCGGATAAAGCAACTTGTGCTATCTGCTTACAAAAGGTATAGGATCCTGAATGCAAGTGCTATTCCTGAAGGGCAGTTCATTGATAGCAAAAAGGCATCAGAGAAACTACTCTCATCTATTGATGTGGACCACGCTCAGTACAAATTTGGCCACACAAAGGTAATTACACCACCCAGCCGCAACTACATTATGCATCCACTTATTCTGACTCTTTTTATTCACTTTGTGTTCTAAAATGCCTCAGGTGTTCTTTAAAGCTGGTCTGTTGGGTCTTCTTGAGGAGATGAGAGATGAACGGCTGGCGGTGCTAATGACCCGCATACAAGCTGTCTCCAGGGGTTATGTTGCAAGACTTGAATTCAAGGAAATGACAAAGAAGAGGTTTGAGCATAAACACATTTGATTTGGCATGTTGGACAGAATCTGATGCAAACTTATATGTGTATTATTAAAGTGAGGATCTTGGAAGTTTGTATTTTACTATTATGCTATTTTACAGGGAGTCCATCTACATAATACAGTACAACATTCGCTCATTCATGAATGTCAAAAATTGGCCATGGATGAGGCTTTTCTTCAAAATGAAGCCCCTACTGCGTAGTGCAGAGGCTGAGAAGGAGATGCAGACAATGAAAGAGGAGTTTTCTAGATTGAAGGAGGAATTTGCAAAGTCAGAGGCCAGGAGAAAGGAGCTGGAAGAGAAAATGGTTGCTCTTCTTCAAGAAAAGAATGACCTCTTCCTTCAGATTCAAGCAGTATGTTGAAATCTTGGTAAAAAGGTAAAAACAAAAAAAAATTATTCCAAAACTTCTTCACAACACAGCAAAGCTTTTTCACATTCACAGGAACGTGAGAATCTGTCAGATGCAGAGGAGAGGTACGAAGGAATGATAAAGAGTAAGATCCACCTGGAAGCCAAGGTGAAGGAGTTCTCTGAAAGGATGGAGGAGGAAGAGGAGATCAATGCAGAGATTACAGCCAGGAAGAGGAAGCTGGAAGATGAGTGTTCTGAGCTGAAAAGAGATATTGATGACCTGGAGATCACCATTGCCAAGGTGGAGAAGGAGAAACATGCTACAGAAAACAAGGTGAGAGTAAAGTTGTTTTTTGCAAGCACATCCTTTGACCTGCATGCAGCTTTTTCTCTTGGTTATAAGACAGTTTTTCTGAAAAAACAAAAACTCCAGGTGAAGAACTTAACAGAGGAACTAAGCACCCTTGACGAAGCTCTTCTGAAATGTTCTAAAGAAACTAAAGCTCTCCAAGAAGTTCATCAACAAACGTTAGATGATCTTCAAGCTGAGGAAGACAAAGTCAACAGTCTTACCAAGATTAAACTGAAACTGGAACAACAAGTAGATGATGTAAGTACCTCCTAGGATTGAAAATATTGATGTAAAATATGCATAAAATTACACAGCATCACATTTTATTATCTCTCAAAGAAATTGGAAGTAATCAAGTACATGTGTGTTTTGCAGCTTGAGGGGTCTGTGGAGCAGGAGAAGAAGCTGAGGGCAGATCTGGACAGAGCCAAAAGAAAACTGGAGGGAGACTTAAAGCTTTCATTGGAAAATATAATGGATCTAGAGAATGAGAAGCAACAAATGGAGGAACGACTTAAAAAGTATGGCAGCCTGACTGCTTCTTTCAGTCTGTTGCTAATTCTGAGATCAAACTCAGAACTAAATCAGTTGACGTTTTAGAGTGTGTATTGCTTTATGTGTGGATTTTTTGTTTGACGTATGGTGTCATATGTGATTTTCCAGGAAAGACTTTGAACTTTGCCACCTTCAAAGTAAAATAGATGATGAACAAATACTAAGCACCCAGCTTCAAAAGAAAATTAAGGAGCTTCAGGTATGCTTGAATGTGATGATACCAAAACATTTCAACTGCCTGTAATAGTAATAACCATCTAATGATGTACAAAATATCATGTAGGCTAGGATAGAAGAACTTGAAGAGGAAGTTGAGGCTGAGCGTGCTGCCAGAGCTAAGGTGGAGAAGCAGAGATCTGATCTTTCCAGGGAACTTGAGGAGATCAGTGAAAGGCTGGAAGAAGCTGGTGGAGCCACTGCAGCTCAGATTGAGATGAACAAGAAACGAGAGGCCGAGTTTCAGAAGCTGCGCCGGGATCTCGAAGAATCGACCCTGCAGCATGAATCTATTGCTGCCACCCTGCGCAAGAAACAAGCTGACAGTGTGGCTGAGCTTGGGGAGCAAATTGACAATCTCCAGAGAGTCAAGCAGAAGCTAGAGAAAGAGAAGAGTGAGCTCAAGATGGAGATAGACGACTTAGCCGGCAATATGGAGAGTGTTTTAAAAATGAAGGTTAGGAACTCTCCTTGGCTTGATTTTGATATTTCAGATTCGATCTTCTGATCTGTTAACTTCTATCAATCTTCCAGGCTGCCTTTGAGAAACAGTGTCGCAATCTTGAGGACCAAAATCATGAATACAAATCCAAATCGGAGGAGGCCCAGAGAGCACTAAATGACTACATTACCCAAAATGCAAGACTGCAGACTGAAAACGGTTTGATTTTCCATAATGTCTAATATCATATGTTGGGAAGACCACCATAGCACTGGTAAAAGGGGATCAAATGTGTTGCTAATTGTCACAATGATTCTTGAATAGGTGAGATTACGCGCCAGCTTGAAGAAAAGGAAATTAATATTTCCCAGCTAAGTAGAGTTAAAATGGTGTGCACTCAACAACTCGAAGAACTCAAGAGGCTCCTGGAAGAGGAAATTAAGGTGACAATAATCCCTACTATGGTAATTGTTTTAGTGTTTCTTAAGTCGTCTAGACTAACATGCTTATTTTTTGTCATATTTAGGCCAAGAACGCCCTGGCCCATTCTTTGCAATCAACTCGTCATGACTGTGATCTTCTGAGGGAGCAGTTTGAAGAGGAGCAGGAAGCCAAGGCTGAGCTGCAGCGTGGAATGTCCAAGGCCAATAGCGAAGTGGCTCAATGGAGAACCAAATATGAGACTGATGCCATTCAGCGCACTGAGGAACTTGAGGAGGCCAAGTACATTTTCTTATAAGGATCTATTACTGGACATAATACCCTTTTTGATCCATTCTTTCCAGTAATATTAATTTAAATGTGCACATTGTAGGAAGAGACTTGCTCAGCGACTTCAGGATTCTGAAGAACAAACAGAAGCTGTGAATTCAAAATGTGCCTCCCTGGAGAAGACCAAACAGAGACTCCAAGCGGAGGTGGAGGATCTCATGGTGGAGATAGAACGGGCCAATGCAGCCAATGCAACTCTGGACAAGAAGCAGAGGAACTTTGATAAAGTATGAATTGTTACCCTGAGGTATGGACCTGTCCTAGTCGAGTGTAAGTTGAATGTCTTTCTATTTGCCCACCAGGTTCTCACAGAATGGAAACAGAAATATGAGGAGAGCCAATCAGAACTGGAAGGCTCCCAAAGGGAATTCAGGTCTCTTAGCACTGAACTTTTCAAACTCAAGAACTCATATGAAGAAGCTCTGGATCATTTGGAGAGCATGAAAAGAGAGAACAAGAATCTTCAACGTATGTATCACCTGTACTATGATGCGACTCTCTTCCTGCAGATGTTTAATTTAAAGAAAATGGTCTTTTGTGTTTTCTCCAGAGGAAATCACAGATATCACTGAGCAGCTAGGACAATCTGCAAAGACTATCCATGAGCTTGAAAAGGCAGTGAAACAAGCTGAACAGGACAAAATGGATGTTCAGACTGCACTAGAGGAGGCAGAGGTAATGTTTTTAGCCTTTTTTAATTAGAAAATTAAAAAGAATGACTAATGAAAATGTCTTCTTTTTTTCTAGTCCTCCCTTGAGCATGAAGAGGCAAAGATTCTTCACATACAGCTGGAGCTGAACCAGGTAAAGTCAGAAGTAGACCGAAAAGTGTCTGAGAAGGATGAAGAGATTGACCAGTTGAAGAGAAATCACCAGAGGACGGTGGACATGCTCCAGAGCACCCTGGACTCAGAGACCCGCAGCAGGAATGAAGCCATGCGTCTGAAGAAAAAGATGGATGGAGACTTGAACGAGATGGAGATCCAACTGGGTCATGCCAATCGCCAAGCATCGGAAGCCACCAAACAGCTCCGCAATGTTCAGACTCAGCTCAAGGTACACACTGTTCGTTTACACCCACCAGAAACCGCTGAGACCTTTTTCTCCATTACAAGGGTTTTTTTTGGATGTTCCAGGACACTCAAGTCCATCTGGACAACACTCTCCATGGACAAGAGGATCTAAAGGAGCAGCTGGCCATGATTGAGCGCAGGAACACTTTGCTTACAACTGAGATTGAGGAGATGAGAGCTGCGCTTGAGCAGTCAGAGAGATGCAGGAAGATGGCAGAGCAGGAGCTGGTGGACATGAGTGAGCGGACACAGCTTCTTCATGCTCAGGTGAATGTCCAGTTTTAATTGGGTTTGAAAATTTGATCCAAACCTAATACTTTTGCCTAAAAATACATCTGAAATTAATTGTAGCATTAATTTTTATTGCAACACAGGAAAATTCTGCATCTGCATCTAGCTACCCAAGATTGTGCTTAAACTTGACCCAAACCCAACCACCACCAACCAAAGGTCAAATGAAAGCACTTGTGAATAAAACCAAATTAAATAACGCTTTGAATGAGTTTTTTAGTCGTATAGTTTTCTTATGTTAATAAGTCATTTTACAAGCTATAGAAAAGCCAAGAAATTTGAACCTAGGCCTGAGCCTAGAAATGATTTCCTAATCAGGACAAACCCAATATGAATGACACTTCTGTGTTGGGGTCACACATATTTTATGCTCTAGTCCAAACTTTCAGATTAAACAACAACTCATGTTCCATATATTTAGCTTATTATTGTAGTTGCTTAAAAAAGTAATCCACTGCTGTGGTCTTTATCCATATTTCTTATATTAGCAGGATAAGATGATTCTACAGGTCGAATGTGGACTCCAGTTCCTCCAGTGTTTGCACTGAACTGCTTATATTCACCCACGTAGAATGTGTACATGCGAATGCTGTACACACAGATCATCTGTATAGAAGAAACTTATGTTTTAAATGCAGATATTTTTTCTTCTCTTAAATGATATATGAGTAAAACAGTTCAGCTTAAGACAGTAACTGTAATGTGATTCCAGAAATCATTCCACATCTTTCTAACAGGAAAAAGTCATTGAATGTGGAATGTTGAATATCTATTTTCAGACAACAAGTCTGATCAGCACAAAGAAAAAGATGGAGTCAGACATCACAAACCTGCAGGCGGAGGTTGAAGACACCGTTCAGGTGGCGAGGAATGCAGACGAGAAAGCGAAGAAGGCGATCACAGACGTGAGTTGGTCATTTGAACCTCATTTAATGCCTGAATGTTTCTGTTCTAGATATTTTGGTTTGTCTGGTGTGTTTTTTAGGCCGCCATGATGGCAGAGGAGCTGAAGAAGGAGCAGGACACCAGTGCTCATCTGGAGAGAATGAAGAAGAACCTGGAGGCCACAGTCAAAGACCTACAGCAACGTCTGGATGAAGCAGAACAAATTGCTATGAAAGGCGGCAAGAAAGAGCTTCAGAAACTAGAGACAAGAGTAAGAGCCACTGAAATACATATGATCATTTTCTCTTTCGTTTCATGAGGATTAATGATTTCTAACGGGACACAGGTCAGAGACCTGGAGAACGAGCTGGAGGCTGAGCAGAAACGTGGTGTGGAAACCATGAAAGGAGTTCGGAAATATGAGAGGAGAATCAAGGAACTTGCATACCAGGTGAAAGAAGAGTTGGTGATGTTATTACTCACAGACATTAGGTTCATAAACTGCAAGGTTGTACGTGGGCCCACACGTCAATAGTAGTTACTGAATGAAAGAGTAAATGAAAGAGTGACTAGTGGAAAAATGTAATCCACTCGTCTAAACTACAGGCTGAGGAGGACAAGAAGAATGTAACCAGACTGCAAGATTTGGTCAACAAGCTACAGATTAAAGTTAAAACATACAAGCGGCAGTGTGAAGAGGCGGTATGTGAATTATTCCGATTTCTCTGTTTTCTTTATCATTTGCTTTTGTGTCACTATTGCATTCTGTTTTCTGATAATGTTAATGACATCACCTATACCCCAAAAACAGGAGGAACAAACAAGCATCAACATGTCTAAGTTCAGGAAGCTACAGCACGAGCTGGAGGAGGCTGAAGAAAGAGCTGATATAGCAGAATCTCAAGTCAACAAATTAAGAGTGAAGAGTCGAGAGATTGGTGGAAAAGAGTAGCAAATCTCTGTATTTCAGCAGTAGAATTCAAAAGCATGGGCTTCTTTTATTAAGAAACAATTTTTAAAAGTGTGTTATTATTATTTTTTAATAATACTTCTACTTCTATTACACTACCAAATAATGTTGGCATGCTTATCTGTGTGTGTGTGTGTGTTAAATTAAATAAATATTATGTTTAATAGGTTAAATCAGGAGTGCCCAATTCTAATTCTGGTTCTGATTGGCCATGGTCTAGCACAGCTTGGTAGCTCTATTCCTCAAACACAATCCTTGCAATTCATAGGTAAAATGAAGCAGATAAGCTGCATTTACATGCATGTAAGTACTGAAATCAGATAACTGAGGTGGACATTTACCCTCCATGGCCAGAACTGGGCATTCAACGTTTCAGGTATTATAAAAAATTACAGTTTTTACATTAACTTAAGTTAGTTAAGTGGAATGAATAGCATAACTGTGCATGACGCACTTGTAGAGTTATATGTGAAGTACATGTTTTTGTTGTGGGGGACTTACTTGTGGTCTCTCAATATAATCTTAGGTAGCAATTTTTGTCTAATGAACATAATTTTAGTGTGTGTGTGTTATTTTGTCACATTTTACAAATCTTCACCCAATAATCTGAAACATTTGCGCACATCTGTGTTATACTATATTTTATGTATTTCAGGTTAATGCTACCACCCATTATCACAGCTTTTGAGCGTCAGTACTTAGCGGCAGCCAGCAGAGGGCGCGCTTACTCCAGACAACGACAGAAACCAAGTTCCGGTTTAGGATTTGGTCATGCTAATTCGTGTTACAGCGCAACAAGTTTCACATACAGTCAATAAACTGAAGTAGCTGATAATTGTCTGATGACAATTCCCATATTTTCTTAATTATTGTACTCTTGAATAACTGTGCCAGTTTTTAAGATCCATGACCCTGATACAAGCATTTAAAAGTTCCTTCAAAACAAAAAAAACAAACAAAAAAATAAAAGCACCAAAAATGCTCCACTTTTGGTTCCCTGATACCTGTGAAGAAGCTTATGGCCTTGAGAATATAAATGTGACATAAATATCCTATACAATATACCATCCATACAGTTCAAACACTATATTTTATTTCACTATATTAATGAGGTCACAAAATCCAACACATTTACACACCTACAGTCAGTTCGACCCAGCTTTTTACATTGAAATAAGGCTTCAGTCTGAACTACTTTCTGATATTGATATGATACAGGACAGAGATATTTACATATGTTTGTCTTAAAGGCATGGAGAAAAAATGGCCTGTTCTATTCTGATTTGTCAAAACGCCTGTAAGACACAAAATGAAATATGATACCAATTATGTACCAAATATGTTTTTGGGACATTAAACCACATAAACATCATGAGTGGACCTCAGGGAAAGAAATGCAAATCTCAAGATACTGACTTGACACAGCTATCTGATACTGCAGTCTACTGAGCACAGTAGGAGTGCTGCACACCACAGCTTCCTTTGCATAATGAGGCTGCAACATTATATGTCCACAGGCTATTGTGGTCTAAAAAACATCACATCACTTCCATTCCTCCTAAGGTGTACAGGAGTTAGTCCCAGCTATCATGTAAATGAGGTTATCCGATGCACCCTTTGATAAGACCGGTAGTCTGTGAATCTAACCTTGACTCTAAGAAATTCTGATCCACACAGAATCTACCACAAGGATAGAAAATCCTAGTCATAACTGTAAAGTAGCACAGCAGTCAACTCTGAAGATAATCTTAAATAATCTTATTTTTGCAAGACAACGCAGCTTCACCATTGTTCTCGTCACTGGTATCAGCTCCTCTTTCTGTACTTAATCCACCATCTAATGCACTCAGTGTATGGATACTAGAGGGTGGAGTGTTACGTTTCGATTAGAAATGGACCTTTACTCTGAAATATCATATTTTATAGTTCTCTAGCTCAGTAGTTCTCAACCGTTTGGGCCCTAAGACTAGTACAAAAATATAGGTTAATATAGAAATGGATGTCATAGTTATTGCTATGACCTGTATAAGCTGTCATTTTGGTCACCAAGTCACTACAAGCATCCATATGTACTGTATGTAGTATGTGTGTAATATTGTATTTACTTAAAAAAAGGACAATTTAGCAGATACTCTTTAACTGGTATAGGCCATAATAATCTGTTGCTGATCAGAGGAGGATGGGTTCTACAGTGGAGGAAATAATTATTTGATCCCTCGCTGATTTTGTACGTTTGCCCACTGACAGAAATTAAAAATTATATAAATTTAATTGTAGGTTTATTTTAACAGTGAGAGATAGAATATACAAAAAATCCAGAAAATAACATTAGATAAAATATATGAATTTATTTGCATTTCATTGAGTGGAATATATGTAGCCAGTGCAATTAATATCACACAGACAAACACAAATATTTTGGGGTTCTGATCTGTGAACCCTTTTAATCGGTCCCCCTTCCAACGGCTCAACAGCAAAAGTGGTACCTCGAACGTCTACCACCGGAAAGACAGTAGGACCCCTTTCTACCCAAGGGACGATGGCGTAAATAGACACACTGTCCTACCTCTACGGTGGGGCAGAACACCTTGTCATTTTGTAAACGGATCCTTTCAGCTGCTTCCTGTTCAGAGTACACTCTAGCGCGCTCATGTGCCTCCCTCAGTATTTCTTTGGCCTCATTTACACTGCAGGTCTTGATGCTCAGTTCCGATTTGCTGCCTATATCCGATTTTTTTTACCTTCTGTTTACACGTGTTTTAAATTGTGACCCATATCCGATTCGCCTG
>JBBIGC010000029.1:8984049-8994467 GCA_037576955.1 Lepidarchus adonis
AGCCTGCCCCTCAGGGCTTTTCTGTGTGCGTGATCGGCTCGCTGAGCCCGGAGAGTGTTTGAGCGCGGGGTAGCCCCTCCCCTGCTCCTAACGCCGCTCAGTGGCGGTGTCTTTTGGTTCTTTGTTCGTTTGGGTTTCCTGTCGTTACAACTCCGGTAGCGGCTGGTTTCCCACTTGTATTTCTTCCTTTGCCTCCATTTCTGTGCTGCGGCCTACGCTTATCTGCGGCGCTTTTCTGCAGGCAGAGTAGCGGCCCCGTGGCGCCACGCATAGTGGCGGGAGTGGTCCGCCTGGGTTTATTTTGTTTCGTTTTTGGCCGGTGTCCTTTTTATTTATTTATTTATTTATTTATTTTACTGGCCCCCTCTCCGCTGGGTTCAATCTTAAATTTCCGTGCTGGGCCCTCGCCAGCACGTTACATCTTAATGAATCTAAATTCTAAACATGTTTGCATTTATGTAAAATCAATTTAAGCTGTTTAGCAAATACACCACAAATATTTTATTTAAATACTTAAAGAAATGATAAAATGACAGATTGTTTTTATTTTCCTAAAGCTCTTCACTTTCCAGAAATGGCATATGCATAACAAGTATACTAATATTCGTCTATTTTCCACACTAATATAACACATCTTTACTAATACTAATAATTTTTATCAAAAACTGTTATGAGTGAAATATATAAACATAAGTATTGTTTGATATGTGTCCTTTTTGAATTAAGGTGAGAATACATTTGAATATTTACCCTATAAGTTTGTGCTAAAGCCTCGGATGAGTTTTGCTTTTATTTAAAGTGACCTAGAAAATATTGCAGAATATTGCTTTTTTACTTTACTTGTCATAACATGTCAAACTTTAAAAACGCAATGTTTCCATGTTTTTTAGATCTCAGACCTGCATGTTGAGTGTTATCAAGCATAAATAGAGTAGACTACAAAATATTAAAATTGATTGTGGCATCTGTCACTAGAAGAAAACATTATTATTGTTTTATGGCTCAGGGACACATAATATACTTCTAGTAACAATAAAAATATTAATATTTATTCAAAACATCAAAATTGAGAATACTTTTAGTTGCAGATTGACAGTCACTGACTTCAGTTCATTTGTGGCTCATTTGCGTTATTATTTTGGTAAATCTGAGTAAATCTGTGACTTTATTGAAATTTCTTTAAACCCAAGAAGAGACAGGTGTGAGATTTCTGGGGTCTTTTGCTCAGAAGAAATATCTGAGTTATGGGAGATATAAGTCGTCTTTGTCCTTCCATCTGATCTCACTATTGTCTAGGAGAAACTACAGTGAGATATTGGTTTTGATTGTTACATACATGAATCATTATTATGATTAATATTCACAGTATTAATTATTATTGTTTGTTTTTGGTTTATTTATTAATATAGTTTATTCCTGATATTTGTGCAATACAACACAATTGACATAAATATGCAATACCTTGGTGTGTCCAAATTTGTACTGAGTGTGATCTATGTCAATTGAGCCCAGGACTTTTTCTGCAGCCTTCTTATTGTCCATGAATTGACCCTCAGGAACAGCACTGGCATTCAGGATCCTGTACCTGAGACCCCAAGAATGACCATATTGAATCTTTTTCAGCACATCCAAGCAGATATGAGAGTGGAAATCATTCATTTACCTCTGCTTAAAGTCTCCGTACAGGATTCTGCTGGGAAAACCTTTCCTACAAATCCTGATGCCCTCCAACACACCATTACAGCGGAGTTGGTGGATAACCAGCTTGTTTTCCATCACACCTATTTCCAAAGACATGACATGGTGAGAAATAAGGTAATGCATACTTAAACTGAACCTGCTTATTGTTTCTCCAATCTGTACCTGGGATTTTGGATTCATTTGGAATTAAACATCTCACAAAATGAGGATGGGTAGTTCTGAGATTAGACATCAGCTTGTTCAGGTTTTCCTGTGAATTGAGAATAATGAATCATTCATGATGTTCTGTTACAGAGAGATAAATATTTATGCACTGTGAATGAAGAGATCAGTGACACACACACCCGGAAAAGAGCAGAGACAGTCTGGAAAGATGATCCTTTCTTTTTGCCTCCTTTCTTGCCACTCCCACTGGGGTCTAAGACAGTCAAATGTCAGGGAAATTCATTTCAGATGTACTGCTTTTCCAGACACAAGATTATTCTGGGCTTAGAAGATAAATCATTTACAATGGGATTACCAATCATCAGCAAAATTCACAAAGTGTTTTGAAACCAGGCCCTACATGTGGTTCCCAATATTAATTTGTTGATTCATCAAATTTAGGGGTCTGCAAGTAATGGGTTATTAATGAGTGCAATCTAATGCAATGTTTACACTCTGCACTCTGAAGGGCTGGATAGAACAAATATTCTTGGACGATTTCCACATGCTGTAAAGAGTATGATTCACGGTCAACAGCTTGGATTATTTGGACAATGAAGTACAGTTACCGTCTGCTCCCGCGAAACTTGCATAAAGCAATGCCAGCAGCTTCACAGATGACTTCTGGTACAGCTGCACA
The DNA here is from genome assembly GCA_037576955.1 of Lepidarchus adonis. Taxonomy (NCBI): domain Eukaryota; kingdom Metazoa; phylum Chordata; class Actinopteri; order Characiformes; family Lepidarchidae; genus Lepidarchus; species Lepidarchus adonis. The sequence continues at coordinate 8,986,595 of JBBIGC010000029.1, forward strand.
ACAGACTCGTTCAGAGGGTCTTTGTTCTTTTCCAGCCAGCCAGCGATGTTGTAGTCCACCGTGCCAGCATAATGCACCAAGGAGAAGTTTGCTTCAGGCTTGCCTTTCACTGGCTTAGGCTTTATGAAGCAGTTGTTCTTGCCCAGATGTTGATCATAGAGCTTGTTCTTGAAGGAGATATCAGTAGACTTTGGAAACATACACTCCTCTTCAAGTATGGAGAAGATGCCCATTGGCTGATGGACAAGAGCAGCTGGTCAGAATCTACACTTACAATTACTTGTAGTAATGGCTATGTAATGGGATGTACAAGATCCAACACAGTAAAAATCTGACCAGCTTGGTACATAGGAAATAACACACAACAAATAAAAAGTAATTTAAAAACAGGTCCTAACAGGTCCCATTCATACCACCTAACCAGCTCTGACTGTGATGCATTGACCCCTTTTACTATAGCTAATATGACATTTTTCACCAATAGGTGCTACAGTAGCTCTTTTGTGAGATTGGATCAGACAGACTAGCCTTCACTTCTCATTCAAATCAATTGGAGCTGGGTCCCTGCAAACCAGGAATATCAGACAAGACCTGCTGTTTGGAAATGCTCTGACCCAGTCATCTAACCATAACTTCATTTTGTTATTTTCATTTATTATTTCAAGATGTCACTTCTTAGAACCTAAACTGCAACATAATATTTTCTTGTTTCAAAATTTTATGACAAAAATGATTAAAAATAAAATCTTACATCAAATTTTATAAACTTACACTAAAAGTTAAGACGATTCTTTCATTCTGGAAAGTCTTTTACTTAAATCCCCTGCTTGAGAAACAAACTGCACAAAATTACCCCAGATTGTAGCTGATTAAACTGTGGGACATGATAAGGGGAATGTTGCAATTTTATTTTCATCTGAAACATTTATATGTTTTATTATCTGCACAACACTGAAAGCTTGGAATAAATGTGATGCATTTATTACACAATTATCATTGCATTTCATTGACTATAGGCAATTTGTGTGTTAACACAGAACCGAGGTACACATTTGAATAAGTAAATTAAAAAAGCTATTTATTTTCCAGTGTACTGCCCAGTTCTGCTTATAGCTAATGTATTATCATATCTTACCTTCTCAATAAGCTCAATGCAGGCAGCAAGGTCCATTCCAAAGTCTATAAACTCCCAATCGATTCCTTCTTTTTTGTACTCTTCTTGTTCCAGTACAAACATGTGATGGTTGAAAAACTGTTGCAGCTTCTCATTGGTGAAGTTAATGCACAGCTGCTCCAGTGTGTTGAACTGGAATAATTGTATATATATTATTCGCAATCAATTAGGTTACACTGTTCTTTCAGCATTTTTAATGCAAATAAAAAGAATTAGAAACTTACATCAAAAATTTCAAACCCTGCGATATCAAGGACCCCGATAAAATGTTGTCTCTGTTGCTTAGTGTCCAGTTGCTGGTTTATGCGTACAACCATCCACAAGAACATCTTCTCATAGACAGACTTGGCAAGAGCACCAATTGAATTATACACCTAAATTGATATTATAGCACATAGCAATTAGTAAAGGCTTTTCTTTTTCACTTACCAGGTATTACTGAGTATCAGAATTTGAAGTGAATAAGGTTCTATTTTACTTGTTGCACATTCTGGCCTTTCGTGACATATTCGTTCCCCACTTTAACTCTGGGGTAACAGAGGTTCTTGAGAAGATCAGCTGAGTTCAGGCCCATCAGGTAAGCAGCTTTATCTGCTTCTGCGTAGCATATACATTCAGTGCATCACATCAGTATTCAGGTTTGTATTTTTCACTCCTTATACAGTGTAGGAAACGTTATATCTCAGCAGCAGATATAAAGCACTCTAAAATGCTGGCGCAATAAAAGTATTGTGCATGTACCCTCAGTGCCGTCAGGCTCGGCTTGCTCCTCACGCTGCTTTTGCTTAAACTTCATGTTCCCATAATGCATCACTGCTCCAGTCAGCTTGTAGATGCCAACTTTCTCCTCGGAAGTAAAGCCCAGGATGTCGATAGCTTCCTGAAAAACAAAGGACTGTGATCAATGTAAATGAGTAAATGAATACCATCTAATTATTCTATCCACTTATCTTGACTGACATCAGTAGCCACCAGCTCTTCTGTATCATCTATGCTTCTCACACTAATCTCTCCTTGGCTGATGAAAGCAAAGTCATATGGATTGGTGGTAATAAGGAGCATATCTGAAAGATAAGATAAGGATGTTAAGGTAATTATGTCTCCCTGAGTGTGCGGATGCATTTGTGTGTATGTGCATGAACGTACCTATAAGCTCTGGTTTCTTGTTGCAAGTCAGCTGATAGAATATATGGTAACTTCGTTCAGCAGCTAACTGAAATGTCACCCTGGATTTCTCAAGCAGATCTGTGATTCAATGGAGAAAATAAATCCAATTCATTAGACAGAGAACACTAAATATATATGATGTCAGTTTATTGGAAACAGCTAATATATACATTGAGTGGATTTTATCAGAAGCCCCTGCCATATACTATTACTGAATATAGTCCATTTGTTAGCCACTGCATCAATACGGGGAAAGGGAGCATTAAAGGAGCTCCTGTGATGTAGAAACAGTCTTTCACCCAAATGATATCAGCGATGGTCAGCGGTGATCCATTTCTTTCATACACAGGATAGAAAGTGGCAAATTGCACATTGGGAGCAGCAGATGAGACATACAGAATACCCACTATATGCAATGTAAAGATTAAAATAGGCAGTAAAACACTCACAAGTTTCAATATCTGCTGATGCCAGTTTTCCTGTTGTTCCAAAGTGGATCCTGATGAATTTACCCTGCAGAGAAACATGTTCTGGTGACTATTTTCAGAAACATTGGACATTTGAAAACTTGGACATTTTGGCTGAACTTACAAAGCGAGAAGAGTTATCATTCCTCACAGTCTTTGCATTCCCAAAGGCCTCCAGCAGAGGGTTGGCCTGGATGATTTGATCTTCCAGCGTACCCTGAAAGAAAAGGCAGATGGCACTGACTTTAGTAAAAAGAAGTCTTAGCAGTAACAGTGCCTGTCTGTCCAGTGCTTCACCTTCATTTTGCTGAGGGTCTCTTTCTTCTTGTCTCCAGACACTGCGATTGTCGCAAAGTACTGGATGACACGTTTAGTGTTCACAGTCTTCCCTGCACCAGATTCTCCACTGAAAAACGACAAAACCTTTTCAGTTAGTCTAGTCGCATACTGTTGACATCTTAAAATATTATATTGTTTTTTGTCCTATATTAATGATATCAACTGCATTTCTAAAAAATCCCTATATGTGCTCTACCCATCACTTATCTCACGCTCATAGCTACATACTAACATTAAAGTGTCATAGTAGTAACTCAGTAATGTATATAAATGATAACATTTAAGAATCAGTGACTGTATAATAAGTCTATGTTTCAAGGCATTAAGAATAAATAAAATGATTCTTACGTGATAAGGATTGACTGGTTCTCCCGATCTGCCAGACACAGAATGAAATACCATATTAGGTTACACAGTTTGATTGATATGTCTATTTTAAAACTATTCTGTAGAAGTAATGAATGATTGGTCATACCAGTGAGCATAGACTGATAGGCATTATCAGACAAGGCAAAAATATGTGGAGGAACCTCCATTCTCTTCTTTCCCCTGTATGCCGTCACCACCTCAGGATTGTAGACTGGGAGCCACTTATAAGGATTTACAGTCACACAGAACAGTCCAGAGTAGGTCTGTCAAGCCACATTGGAAACACTGTGAATACCTTCATTGCATATTCTTTGAAATACTGTCACAGAGATTTTGAGCTCAAGCTCAAATGTGACTAATGAGACATGAAAATAGTCACATAGAATCAATTATGGCAGAGCGTGCGTTACTGTAAAGCCATTACTCACGTAGATCATCCATGCTGCATAACGCTCTTTGAGATTAAACAGCACACACGGCTCATTGAGGTGAGTCATCATGGCCATGTCTTCTATCTTATCAAACTTTGGGGGATTCCTCGGGAAGACTTGGGCCTCTGAGACAGTCGTGCTCTGTGTGTTAAATATGTATACATAAATAAATAAATATATATATATATATAAATATATGGTTATATACAGGTTTGTATGTCCACGCTGCTTCCATTTTGCATTCTTTGCTTTTGTCATGATACTGGAATCGAAAGCTGTCTTTTATTTTTGTTCATAGATGTTGCACTGCTAACTCACCCTGCCATCTTCAGTGCTGACTGTGGCTTTGCCCTCCTCTTTGCTCTGAATGGTCCCCTTCACATACAGCTCCTTGTCATCAGACACGTAACAGGCTGTTTTGCTGTCAAAGGGTCGGCTCTGCTCTTCAATCCTCTCCTTCTCAGTCTTGCGCAGGTACGGGGCAGCTTCCCCGAAGACAGACATCTCAGCATCAGTGCTCATCCTCAACCTCTTCACTATAGTAGCAAATCAATAACACATAGAAAGAAACTGGAATGACAAGGAAGTGGAATTTGGGGATTGTACTGCCATCTAGTAAATGTAATGCAAGACATGCCTTTAGCCTTTCAGGAAATGTTGATAGAGATCAGCTATTTGGGGAAGCACAGTAGTGGAAATTCACATAGATTTCTCTATATCAGTGCAGAATTCAAAAAGAGTAATATGTACAGAACTGGATTAAAGGCATGCTGAAATGACATTCTTTTCCTAACATAGTTTTCAGATGAAGGAGAAAGGAAAGGATGAATTATGCGACAGATTCACATCTTTAACTGCTCCCAAAAGCTCCCTCACACAAATTGGTTCTAATCAATGCTGGTGAGTTTTACCATAATATTTTGGCCGAAATTGCATTTTAAAATACGCTCATGGTAGAAAGTCAATATGAGCATTATCTATAAACACAAGAAGGTTCCCTGTTATTGTAAAATATCCAATAAAAATATCTGTATATGTCATCTGTTACAGTTGATCAGTTTGTCTGCACTGACTATGACTTTGTTAATGGTTAAGAAATTTCCTTATTAAACAAAATGTTTAGGTTCATCCACAGAATTGCAGTACTAATATGATTAAATCCCGTTTTTTCCAGAAATGAAAGAAAAGAGAAAAGCATATCTCCATTATTATACATTTCTTCAACACATCAGTGTAATAAATAAATAAATATTAATTAATGCAAAGACGACAATAGTACCATGTCCAACTCTCTTTTCCAAGCTAAAATAAAATCTGTAGAGAAACGACACACTCACCTGTTTGTTCTCCAGGATGGATCACAAGCTCCCTCTGCTATTCCTTTTATACTGGGGCACTGTCCTTGGCGAGCACCCTCAGTCCTAAACATGGGCATGTATTGTTACAGCAATGCAAACCTGTTCACAAACAATTCCAAGACACACAAGGTGCAGTTATATTTAGATGTGCAAACTAAAAATGGGCAAATCCAAGTAATTAATAATGTCTTTATAGTCATGCAATGTTACTCATAAATTTCTGAGGCAAGTACCATTGTCATGTTGCTGTTTGGGTTACTTTTGGTTACTTTGCCCAAAGAGTCACAGCAGTACTGTCTTCTAGCTCGGTTTTAATTAAAATTTTCATTTTTTACCTGTGAAAAAGTTGCCCTATACAATTTAATTGTCATGATAATGCAAAAATGATAAAAAATTTACTATATATTTAATACATTTACGTTTATTCAATTGGCTGAAGCTTTTGTCCAAAGCGACTTCCAGGTACAGAAACAATCAAGCATTAGTTCAGACATGACAACACTGATGTGAGAGCTACAAATAAGTTCAACACTTTCCTTTAGGTCATAGAATACAGTGCAAGTGCTACAACAGTGCAGATGTAAGTGCTACAATGTTACTATCTGAGAGGCTAGAAAGAGAATAACACATTTTATTTTAATCATTAAGTGCTTATAAGCAAGTCTGTACAAACCACAAGTGCTACAGCGTGAACAACACAAACTATTACTATGTAGTAGAGCTAAAAGAGTCCAGGGCATTCCTCTTTGTCTTTAAGTGCTTCATCATTAATAAAAGCAAGACATACGCACAGTACTTTTAATCACATTTTTGCAAGTAACATGAAGGAATCTGACCACTGGAAACAAGTCATTACAGTAATTAAACACATAAAACATCATACAACTTCACAGCAATCACACAAAACAGCAGGTCATTAGGAAACAATGGGTGGTTTAAAAAAAAAACATTTTTTATAAACATGCCAGTTTGAAGTAATGTTATAAAAACATTGAATCATCTCTGCTTAATGTAAATGTCCTGCACAAACTAAACAGCTTCAACAGTACATTAGTAAGATATACAGGGATTTAAATGCCTGAAACCCTATATGCCTGTACTTCAGTACAACATGAATAAAAAGTACTAGACTACTGACCAATGTTCCATTTTTAAATTAATATTTAAGCTTAATTAAGTTTAATACCAGCAAATAATCATAAATGGTAAAAGATTGAAATGGTAAAAAACAAACAAACAAATGAATACAGCATAAATGTATTCTTCTTATTATTATTTTTATATGGTAATCGAAAACCAAATTCGAAAATAGGCCTTTTTCATTCATTAACGACAAAACAGAAATGAGAAGCAAACAATTTCTACACGTGATAATTTTATAGATTTTCTTTAATCCTTCAGTCCAGTTTATCCTAAACCTGCTGGATATAATTGAGGTCTGGAGACTTTAACTGTAGAGCTCGATTTTCATTATTTGAAGTCTAGTCTAGTTCTGTTCTTCTGTTTTAGCTCATTATTTGTAAGAAGATGCCCTGACCAACCAATCTATCTTTCTTTGTTTCTTGCCTTTTGAATCTGATCTAAAGAATTATACACTACTACTTTCTGCAGTACAACAACACTGCATTTCAGCTCTGCCTTTGTACAGACAAAAGGTTTGGTGTCTGTAGCAATAGTCTTTAAGTTTATCAAGTTCTAAATTTGCTCGATTTCTATGTAATTTACATGATATTGTATTTTTCAAAAACACTCACATTTGTACCATTTAATGTTCTTCACTGGACTCAAACTGCTTACATTTCATTATACATGGGAAAATGAATAGTTATAAACAGTTCATGTAGAATCTTTTCTATAGTACGACATCTATGAATACAGTAGGAATACAGTAGACCTATGTGTCATTGACTCCATAGGCAACCAACTCTAAGCACTGTGCTTTACAGTATGTACATACTATTTTTGTGAATAGGAAAAGTGGCAGATTATCCAGACATGAACAGCCCCTAAAGGATTGATGAAGGTTTGTTTTCATTTGTTTAAAGTTATGATGAGGGTCAGCAGGGGCGGAAATGCTCTCAAGTCATCCAAAGACCCTCACACGCAGCTGTTGAGTCCCTGTCACACTGAATGGAGCCAAGGCCTGATGACTATGGTGCCAGGGCTGCTGCCTGGGATCATGGCCTCATCATTTTGCCAGTATCTAATTTAGATAGGTGCCCAGCGCAAATGAGCAACTATCACTGGCACGGCTGTTCTCACCTTCAGTAACAATTGCGTTAATTAAAACAGTCCTCCAGTTTGCAGCACAACACAATGTCACAGCAAGGTGAGTGTACAACAAGGGCGGCTTACTTTTCATTTTTACGCATGGCTTTGCCAAAAGGAAATGTAGACATGAGAGGTTTCCATTTCTGTCTTGTTAAGATGCCTCATGTTGGGATATAAATTCCCCTATTGTCATGGGACCATATTGTCTCACCGCATATTGTCCTTAAACATACAAACATAAAAGTAATTAATTATAATGTTCTACACCTATCCCTCTTTCTTCACCTTTGAGATATT
>JBBIGC010000029.1:9000522-9012620 GCA_037576955.1 Lepidarchus adonis
TCTTCTCTTCTCTTCTCTTCTCTTCTCTTCTCTTCTCTTCTCTTCTCTTCTCTTCTCTTCTCTTCTCTTTTCTTCTAATCTCTTCTTTTCTCTTCTGTTGTTCTCTTCTCTTCTCTTCTCTTCTCTTCTATTTTCTTTTCTTTTCTTTTCTTTTTATTTTTACTTCTCTCTCTCTCATGTTTATTGTACCTTCCTTTCATTAGTGCTTGTTAAACTTGAATGAGCACATGGTACTAAGACCAAGGCATCAGCAGTTGCATAGTTTGTATTTGCAAAGGTAAATTAAATATCACTAATAATCAAAATATAATGAAATTACTTATTCTCTATTCTGGCCTCATGAAAAGAGCAGGCTAGAGATGTTTTAGAGACTGTGGAGAAGACAGTTTGGTCCCATGCAGATAAACTGATTTCACACACTGACTGGATTTAGGATAAAATAGCTGTTGAGATGTTTCCATACAGAGGGTGCTGATTGGGGGGAATTTTTTTTATTGAGAAACTGGAACATTGGGAGTACATCTCTCCTTCACTGTGCGTCCTAACTACAGTAAATGAATAGGTTTGGCTGCTAAGTGGTATTGGTAGCAACTTCTCGAAACGAGCATCACAATATGATACCAGAACTTCCACAGATAATATGTTTATTATATGTTTATGGCGAATGTTTCCTTTAAATTGTGTTGTAAAACCTTCAGTGATTATAGAGAATGATCATTTTATTCAAATTAAATCAAATGTAACAGTTGATGTTCTTTAAATTGTGTGGATATTTGAATCGCAGGACAGTACTAATGGATAAATTTTGCTTTTGCCATTGTGAAAGGTCCGAGAGGAAACAGTGCACCTAAATGACCTGCTGTCTTTCTGCTGAAGCGGCTGAACGAAAGAGCAGTAGAGTTTAGAATGGCCCCCTCATGCGTAAAAGAGCGAGCCATTGTGCCCCCCTAGCAGCATGTCCCCGGTCATTGATGAAACCTTGAAAAAGAGAAACAGAGACAAGGGAGAACATGAGAGATGGATGGAGGGAGGGAGAAGGAGGGGATGGAGAGAGTGCAGAATCTCTTTTATGTCACACATCAAAAGAGGTGGTCCGCCCACACCATAGCAGCCTGATGCTGTAGAATGCTGTAGTCTGCTTTTTAGCGTTCCTTTAACCCCTTATTCCTTCATTGCTGCCGCAAAAAGTGACTATTTCTGCCTTTAACCTACTCTTCCTTCAACATCTTTCCCAGTGTGGTTGTCCTGGTGATTGAAATATAGATAATTAAAAAAAAAAGGTTTAGTTTTACTCATGAACAGGGTTGAATAAGAACATACTTCACACGTAATTCACCAAATTGCTGAATCTTTATGAAATGTTATGTCTGGGTTTATAATATGTTTTAGTACTTTATTGCCAAGGCTAAAAAAACAATAATTTCAGTAATTGAACATGCTCTTGACTTTAATGATATAGTAATTGTGTTTATTTTGACATGGGACACTCTCAGCCTCATTTTACCAGCCATCATATTTCACATCCAGTCCCCTGATATTTTTCCTCTGATTAAGGAAATCAGTAACAGTCTCGTACCAATCAAAACTCCATTCTGAATGTGTGCACCATAGCTCAGGAGCTACCACAGTGCATCCAACAATAAAGGCAACATTGTTCTTTGGAAAATACATTAGCACACAAAAAGCCCAAATTCCACATGCTGATTCATTTTGCTCTTGGCTGCATGAACTTGTATAGAGCTCAGCTAATCTGAGAGCAGACGTGAACTTTTCGTTCAGCTGTAAAATTGATAAGACACTTGGTATGAAGAGTCTCCAAGCTGTATGTGGATCTGCATTTCAGTTCATCTGCCTTACATAGTAGTTTAATATTGAATTAAATTGTTTGCCATAGTTAAAAAATAATACTCATGTAGGTCTAACAGGGTGTATAATAGATAACAGGGTTAATAGCCTCTGGTACCTTCTATTCCTTGTCCTTTTGTCCCTCTCTCCTCATATTGGGCCAGTGTTTATCAGTAGAAATTCTGAAACGATTCTTTCTAGCTGATCTTTAGTTCTCTTCTCACTCTCTGCCCATTTCTGCTGCTTTTCTCTTTCTTCTGTCCACGTCTCTTGTCTGCATTTCCTCTCCCTCTGTTTGTCTTTTCAGTCTGAGACAATCTGGTGCTGAAAGGTGTAGATAAGGTGGGAGAAGCCAGAAGTACACTTAAGAACTAGCTGCATATCTTCACCTTTCATAATACATTACATGGGCCCTAAGAGTAGCCACAGGTTTATGGAGACCAGATTTCTGGGTCTCACACTAGGAACCTGGTAAACATACATACACTCTTAAAAGTAAATGTGCCATTAATGTTTCTTTGGAGCAATGCCGCTTTTGTTTCCTTAAAAATCCTTTAAGAAAAAATTTACTGCAAAGAAGTTTCTAGAACCTCAATTTTTTTATTTTTATTTCATATGATTAGTTCTTGTGTACAATACAGTACCTTCAATAACTGTCAGTCTTAAGCTTGCATGCATGAATTCCTCTCTAATAACTGGTTGCTGGTTTGCTCGCATTAACATTTTATGAGCATTTTATAAATTCTAATTTAGTTTTTAAAGTTGATCAGTGACAAACAAGGCTGGACAAGGACCCAAGTTTAACTTGCCACAAAGTCCATAAGATGTTATCTTCATACAAGCATTCAAGGAAAAAGCCTTTTCTCAGTTACAATCACAAACGTAAACATCTGTGAAGCGTTACTGGGACCGTGTGCTTTGGTCTGATGACACTAAAATTGAGCTTCTTGGCAACAAACCTTCTAAGTGGGTCTGGCATTACTCCAAGGATGAGTATGCAGAAAAGCACCTCATGCCCACTCTAAAGTATGGTGGAGGATCTGTGATGCTAATGGGCTGTTTCTCTTCCAAAGGCCCTGGGAATCTTGTTTGGGTGCATGGCATCATGACATTCTTGAAATAGCAGGACATTTTAAATCAAAATCTGGTGGCCTCTGACAGAAAGCTGAAGATGGGTCGTCATTGGGTCTTCCAGCAGAATAATGTTCCTAAAAATATGGCAAAATTTACACAAAAATGGTTCAGCACACATAAAATCAAGCTCCACCCAAGGCCACCTCAGTCCCTATACCTCAACACTATGGAAAAACCCATGGGGTGAGCTGAGATAGAGAGTGTGTAGAAGAGGATCTAGATGAAAGAGTCTTTGAGAGTCTTTATATTCTCCAACCTGAAATGTTATAGGAGAAGATTAAGTGCTGTCTTGTTGGTAAAAGGGGGTTGTACAAAATATTAACAGCAGGGGTGCCAATAATTGTGGCACACATGATTTATGTAAAAAAATATATTTTTAAATGTGTTTTTAGTAGAGGGTAGCACAACTGAACAGATGTGATTTGTCAGACCATTCTGCTGGGACATCTGAGATGGGTCATCATTATTACATCACATGGTAACATGATTCATTAGAAGAGTCATTTGATTACACCATTTGTTGAAAGAAATGCAGTTCACATGTTCCAATACAAAATGCATAAGTGGTAATCTTTTGTAATTAGAATAACTTAAAAAATGTAAATAAATAAATAATTAAATAATAACTAGGCAGTGGTGGCCTAGTAGGCCTTTGTGACAGGGGTTCAGAAGGTTACAGGTTCAAGTCCTAAGAGGTACTCCACCTCTTCACTGCTCCCTGGGCGCTGTTGACAGCTGCCTGCTGCTCCATGTGTGCACATGTGATGGGTTAAATGCAGAGGTCACATTTCATTGTGGTACAATGTGTGTGTTGGTGTGTTCACAATAACATATAAATAAATACAATTTCAAATAAATAAAAATGTGCAGGGCAAACCATTTATCAATTGCAATTCCCATTATCAATTACTTCTAGAAATCACAGTTAAGGCAAACGTAGTAAATTTAGTAGTTTTTTTTACATATTAATTTTACTTTAGTACAGTGCTTACAAAACTCGTCCACCTGAACATATAGTATCTACAAGGAAAGGTCAATCTTCAATCATTTATTCAACAAAAACATCAAAAGATATTGAGTATACCCTTGGGCTCAAAAGCTACTACTGCCTTTTTAGCAGAAATAACTTTATATATATATACTTTGTAGATGTTATGCACAACTGTCCACTAGTCTCTGCTATCAGCTTGCTGAGATGTTAGACCATATGGAAGATTATAAGCACAACAATTCAAATGGCAATTCATTTTGCAATTCACAATTCAATATGCCAAGTGCTGATGTAATCCTTAGTTCATGTCAAAATATTTAAAATGAATAAAAAATTGGCAATTCAAACTGTCAAACCGCTCATCAAGACGGGAAGATTGAATTGCCAATTGCAAAATGAATTGCCATTTGAATTTCTGTGCTCATATTCTTCCATAAGACCATGACTCCATGTAAAATTCCTTCAGTTAAGTTCAAGGTGCTTGAGGGTTTTCTTGCATGTTCTGTCCTCTTTAAAAATCCATACAACATTTTATTAGGTTGAAAAATCCTTCTTTCTTCTTTCTGGGCCATTACTTGATATACTCCTGTTGAACATCAATTTCAATTTTTGAAAAGATGATCCTACATTATCTTCCAGTATTGTTTGATATAATGCTGAATTCAGAACTGACTCAATGACTGCGAGCTGCCCAAACACTGATGCAGCAAAGCAACCCCTAACCCTAACATTTCCACCACCATGCTTCACAGTTGCTTATGGTTCTTTTCTTTGTCTAATGTTCCTTTTGTACAGGAAAGATTTTTTTCCAGACAATCCTCCCATTGTCTCTTTGTGTTTGCAGATGTATGCACTGTAACACAAACAGTTGCAGATCCTGCAATGAAATGTTGGGATTCTAGGAAAATTCTATCATGCTGAATTTGCTTAGACAATCAATCTTGGTCAAATTGTCAGTGGTTGAAGTCTGGACCCTATGTTGATGATTTTCATGCAATGAAAAATAAGCGTTACTAGTAAAGTATAATTAAGAGTATATTTTTTACATGTTACAGAACTGTTTCATGATAATTTAATGTGAACTGATATACAGTATATCTTCTAATAGTAGCCGGGGTTACTATTTAAAAAATTATTCGGACGACCAGGCGTTTAATAGAGACAGGCGTTTGTTGGAGACAGGCTATTATTCTCCTCACAGACGGAACGGTGGTGGTATTTAAAATATCACGCCCACAAATCGACCACAACACCAGATTAATATTTCAACATTTAATGAAATTATTATGCAGCAGTACAGTATTATTAAAGCAATATACAATTAATATATATTATATATATTATACACAGTACATAATTATATACAATATAATCATGAAAACCAGATACACAGATACACCAGATACACAGATACACCAGGAACACATCTTCTGAACTTTTTTGCTAATAACGCTACCAGCACCATACTGAACTGGACTGAACCAGCCTGAACCAGTCCGAACTCTGCACGAATCTCCTCAGCCTGACGAATCCCCTGCCGAACGCGAGAAAATGGAAAAAGCTCCAAAAACACGCACATATGTAGCATTGGCTACAAACGTTTCCTTTCGTTTTGAAGCATCGTCAATCTCCAGATCAAAAATCCTCTTCGCTTTCATGCGAATCATTTTCCTGGAAACACGTGCACCTTTCAGTCTTTGGTCAAGTCAAGTCAAGTCAATTTTATTTATAGAGCGCTTTTTACAACTGACATTGTCAATTATCCATGTTAACACTAGTCCATCTAAATCCTCGCTCACTTTATTAGCTCCTCCACCAGGCAATTGTTTGCTTCTGGCAGAGCTGGGGGTGGAAAAGGGGCAGAGCTAGAGTTTGTTTTGGTGTACGGAAAGCACAGTGGGTCTTTTCAGATCGCCGTTTACAAGAGAGCACGTTTGCCACAGACCGACTACTATTGGAGACCAGCGTTTATTTCTATTTTTATCTTTCGATCTCTGCGTTTAATGGAAACGGGCGACTAAAAGAGACAGGCTATTATTAGAAGATATACGGTAAATTATAAATGTAATCACGTTTACGTGTAAGCATTGTATTGAACTAGGGGGAATGTTTATTTGTTCAAATATGTTGGAATATGGAGTATCTGTTTTTTTTTTTTACCTGTCTACAAATTTTTTAGGACCAGTCTGTTTCATGGTTCCTCACTGTTTTGTGTTGTGTATGCCAGGAGTATTCAACATGTCCTTCTGTTGAAAAGGAAGCAGATAGTGTTCCTCTCCCTATTGGTTGGAAGTGCTACAGATCAACTGATGGTCGTAAATACTATGTCAACTCTAGCAGTAAAGGTAGGACTATTCTATTTTTCACTCTGGGGAGTTGTCTCCACACAGAGTTTACTTACAAATACAAAACACATTATACAAAAACACTTACTCTGAAACTTTAGCTCGTTGTTATGACCCAAGACAGGGCCCAAGGCCTTAGATGTCAAAACAAGAAAAAAGTGCAGATTTGCATAGTTGAACAAAAGCAATTTTCCAACATTCTTATAACTGTTTAAAGCAATTTAAATGGCAATACCTTAACACTATGTAATTAGCTTGACTGAATTTATTTACAACCTGCATTATTTTAGTTAACCTTTGTTTTACTAAATGAAAAAAAAGAAAGAAATGATTGTAAACCATTTCACAAATTAATACATAAAGCATATTACAAAAATGTATTTTGTAAATATGAGCTGGTTTACCTTTTGATGCCTGCAATAAACTCAATGTTGCATCTTTCCTGTTAATGAAACTTTTAAATCTTTTAGGAACTGTAGTTAAAGAGCTTCTGGTCGCATTTCTCGATGCAGCAGTGGACTGTTAAATGGCAAAAGGTTTTTTTTAAAAGTAGGAACATGCCCATGTGACAATATTTATTACAGTTTCAAAGGTAGTGGTTTCTGGCCTTGCTGTACATAGACTGAGATTTCTCTAGAATCCCTGAAGTTTGGGCTTCAATCTGTCTTTGCTTACTTACACCCTCACCTGTCACCTTTAAAAATGGTCATTCTATAGATCAATCCCTACACATGTTTAATTTACAAAATATTATTTAATCAAGGTTATGCAAACCATTTAAGGTCTTTTCTTTGTACTTTTGTCAGAAAAAAAGGGTTCACAAAATTCCTGAATGACAGATTTTAGTTTTTATTGCATTTTACAGAATGTCCCAACTGGAAATGGGGTTTGTACCACAAGAAAAAAATCTTGTGTACAAATGCTTTTTCTGAACCATATTCTATTTCACTTATGTTTTCTGATACATTATGATACATTGACTCCATGCTCACTGTTTTTACTACGTTTGACTTACAACACCCATTTCCAGAATTTTTTTTAGAAAATCATTCTTATTTGCTAACTGTCTTGAGCTCTTTTAACTGATGAAAGACTATGATTCCACCAATCACTTAAATTTTGTAAATATAAACTATTTAAAATGTTATGCCTGCAATACACTCAAAAACATTGCAACTGTGGCATGCTTACCACTGGGTTACATTACCTTCCCTTTAAATTGCTCTGTTTAGTTGTTTGGGAACAGAGGAGACTAACTGATCTAGTACTACAAGTGGAATATTTCCTTACTCTTAGTTAATACAAGACTCTAGCTGCTCAACAGCCCATGATGCCCATTGTTTAATCAGATTTTCAGTAGAAGAGTACAAGTTACACCTTTCCTTATGCAATTTCCTCTGGGACAATAAAATTTTTCTGGTTCTTATTCTGATTTACACCCATACTGTGGGCACTGCTGGTTCCCTGTACCATGCCAGATGTTGGTATTCTTTGGTGATAGTCTGGATGATTCAATTCATCTTTGGCACAGAGGACAAAAAGTCTGTGTTTTCTAAAAACAAGTGGAAATATGGACTCATCTGACTACAGCACACATTTATATTTTCTTGCAGTCCATTTGAGATGAGCTTAGGCCATGAGCTGAATGGTCGGTCATTCAGGTACACAGCACTGCTACCATGCACATTAGGCCTCATTGGCACCTTTTTAAATGAACAAAAATTTTCATCGATTCTTCTCACTGCTGCCACAAGCCGAACAGCAAGTAGCTAATCTCTTATCAGCTGCGTCTTATGAATATAGTTTAAAGCTGCTCTCAGCAGGCGTATAGTTCTTAATGAAGATTTCAAACGTTTGATAAGGATGCTTTTTCTTGTATTTTGTTGTGTAACTGCAGAAGCCTTTTCGACTGCACGAAGGGCCGGAGGCTGAAAAGCTTCATTAGCATTTTCCATCATCTCCACAAGCCATTCATCTGAAGAGAGAGCCACAGAACTGATCTGGAATGGATTAATCTGATTTACACACACATATTAGCCACCTCCACCACACACACATACACTGGCTTTATAACCTTTTCATTTTCTCATTTTCCTGAAGAACTCCAGCACTCTGCCAAGCCTGCATAATACTGTAACAGCCATTTGTTTTCCAGTGGAAGCTAATAGAAGTGCACATTGAAAGCAGGCCTGTTTAATAGTGATCATTATCAGTAGTTAGGGAGTAAACCTCAGGCAGCACTCCCATGGGGTAGCCTGTGTTTACAGAGTTTGGGAGGGAGGAGAGAGAAAGAGAGCGAGAGGGAGAGAGAGGGTGAGAGGAGGGGATGGAAGGAGAGAGTGTAACAGGGGATAGCTGGAGAGAGAATGGGAATGAGAGACAGGGAGAGACAGAGGTTGCTGATAGGATGGTAAAACACTGATTTTCCTCTGTATCCTGTACCACATATCTAGTTATAGCAAAACTGGTGCTGTACCAATACCGAATACTGTGTGTGTGAATAGCTGTCTGTTGTATTGCCCTGTGATGGATTGGCCATCTGTCCAGGGTGTACCCTGTCCTGGACCCTGGTGGGATCAGCTCCACCTTCCCCACAACCCAAAATGGAAGAAGCGATTTGGAGAATGGCTGGATGGAGGGTTATTTTGCACAAAATTGCATGCCTCAGAATAAAATGTAAAGTTGACTTGCAATGCCAATTCCCTTCCTGGGAAAGAAAACACAGATACAAGGTTTTGTCGTGACACTGAGAATACCATGGAAAAGGTACCAGAAAGGGATTTTTGAGCAATATCATAATGGTCACATGCACAAATCATGGAATGGAAACTTTTCGTCTATGGCAGCACCATAAGAAACCTTTATGGCACATTTGATTTTTTTTCCTAGAGTCTAAATATTACATGGAAGTTCTTTAAACATCTACAAATAACAATTAATTCAAAGGTTTTTCAGGCACCCAAAAGTGATGATTCTGTGGCATTGTGCTAAGACCCCGAAGTGTGTAAAAGAAAGAAATTGGATACAGTAATAACTCCAGAAGTGGCCTTGCAGCTAGGACCTTTATAGTATATACTCACTATACATGGCAGTTAACATGTGTGTTGATCTAGGTTGATCTAAGGAGATCATCAAACTGTGCTGGACACCTGCTCTCCAGGACCAGAGCTGAACATCCATGTTCTAGAATAAACATGTGTTATGTTATATAAAATTAACTTGATTTACTTAAAATGTATATTTGATTGATAAGTTGAGAATATCAGCTTAAATCAAAGTATCACACTGATTATTAGTAGTCGTTTTGAATTCAATGCTATATAAGCATACTTTCAAGAAGAAATATCAAATTCACATAAGCAAGAACATTGAACTGTCCATCCCTAGTTGCTGATCCTGGGCCAGAATGCTCCTTTATAATGCTAATGTGGACTGCTGTGTTCGAATCAGCACTGCTGATCTAATATCTCTTTTGTGAAAGCATTTTCTGGATTGTGCTCGATTCCAAGCTGGCACATCTACCACATTTCTGGCATTGGCATGGCACCGCAGGTCTCTAGTGAATACTGGCCGAACCGTCGCAGGCTATTTCTGTGCATGGCTCAGCCACGTGCTGCCCCTTTCACTTTGTAAACAATTTCAATGTGTTTTCTTTCTTTTTTTGTTGTACAGTATTTGTCCCTCACAGATTGCTCATAAGTCATTTTCGGCAGCTCTGGGTTGGCAGGATTTATGATTTATATAGCTGCTTTATATTTCCTTTCAAAATTAATAATTGAAATTTTCCTCTTGAATAAGGAATTTGACTGAGGCTGACCAGACTTGATTTTAATATATTTTGATTTTAAATTAATATAACAATTACATTTTTATCATTTACATTAATCTTTCTTGGAGACATTTAAGGAACAATAAATATGTAATAAATGTGATTGGTTATTGCCACTCAATTTTCATGAAAATAAAAGCATTCTAAAACAGTCTGGCCAGGTGACAGGTGCAACTATGTCACAATTCTTCATCATTGTACCCAGAGTAACATAAGCATGATCCTTCCAGACATATAATCCTAAAATAACATTTACAGGAATGTCTGCCAAAATAACCACTCTATATCTGAGACTACTATCTGAGGGTGATTACCAAATAACACTTACACAGGTTCTTTATTCTGTTTGGGGTAATTTGCTGCCAGGAAAGAATGATACAGTTAGGCCCCAAAATATTTGGACAGTGACACACAAGTTTTGTTATTTAAGCTGTTTACGAAAACATATTCAGGATACAATTATATAATCTTAAAAGGCTTAAAGTGCAAACTCTCAGCTGCAATTTGAGAGTATTCACATCCAATTTGCAGCTAGGGTTTAGGAATTACAGCACTTTATATCTTTTTCAAGGGACCAAAAGTAATTAACTAAGAAGGCTGCAAATGTTTGGTAGATTCTGAGAAAAAAAGAGTGCACTGGCGAACTTGAACCGGATGTCCATGGAAGACAACTGTGGTGGATGATCACAGAATCCGCTCCATAGTGAAGAAAGACCCCTTCACAACATCCTCTCAAGTGAAGAACACTCTCCAGGAAGTAGTTTTATCAGTATCTAAGTCGACCATAAAGAGAAAGTGAGAGTAAATATAAAGGATTCACCACAAAGTGCAAACTATTAAACAGCCTCAAAAATAGAAATGCCAGAACTGACTTTGCCAAAAAACATATGACACAGATGAGACTAAGACTAAGATCGACCTGTATCAGAATGATGAAGAAGAAAGTTTGGAGAAGAACTGGAACAGCTCAAGATCTAAAGCACCACATCTTCTGTAAAACATGGTGGAGGTAGTGTGATGGCATGGGCATGGGCATACACGGCTTCCAATGGCACTGGGTCACTTGTGCTTATTGATGATGTGGCAAAAGACAGAAGCAGCCAGATGAATACTGAAGTGTATAGGGATTTACTTTCTGATCAGATTCAGCCAAATGCAGCAAAGTTGATTGGACGTCATTTCACAGTACAGATGGACAATGATCCAAAACATAGTGCAAAATCAACCCAGGAGTTTTTAAAGCAAAGATGTGGAATATTCTGCAATGGACGAGTCAATCAGCCAATCAAGTTTGTGTATCACTTGCTCCAGACAAGACTTAAAGCAGAAAGACCCACAAACAAGCAACAACTGAAGACAGCTGCAGTAAAGGCAAAGCATCACAAAGGAGGAAACCCAGCGTTTGGTAATGACCGTGGGTTCCAGACAAAGGATTGTCAACACAATATAGAAAATGGTTATGTTTATTTGTCCAATTACTTTTGAGCCCCTGAAATGAGGAGTATTTGTATAAAAATATCTACAATTCCTACATGTTTAATCATATTTTTGTTCAAGAAGACTGTGCTTCAATTCTGTTGTAGTTGTTTTATTTCAAATCCACTGTCCAAATATTTTTGGGCCTAACTATGCATTTTGAAAAAAGAAAAGAAAAAACCTTCACTGAAAACATGGTCCAGCTGGGAAAAAGAGCTGTTGTCTTAGTTTGTTGTTCTCTGTTGCAGGACATTTCTGTCTATGGCTTTATAGAAATGTAGCAGTTTCCTATTGTATTGTCATGCATCTGACATGGTGATATTTCAGTAGGCCTGTTTCTGTAACGTGCTGGCGGAGGCCCAGCACGGATATTTAAATTGGAACCCAGATGCAGAGGCGGACAGTAAATAAACAAATAAATAAACTGACCAAAATAAACAAAACCAACTCAGGCGGATCACTCCCTCAAATAACTACA
>JBBIGC010000029.1:9036011-9056491 GCA_037576955.1 Lepidarchus adonis
TGAATGAATGAATGAATGAATGAATGAATGAATGAATGAATGAATGAATGAATGAATGAATGAATGAATGAATGAATTTCCCAGAGGATGTATAAATGACCCACCTGTATAAACTATTCTTTGAAGATTTCCATGAAAAGCATATTTTTAAATGCATCGTACCGACAGGGTTCCCCATTTCCTGTGACTTTACATCATGAGAATAATTAGTGGGTAGAGTTGCATAACAGGCAACCCCTGTTCTGAGGTGAGCAGAGAGGCTGACTCATTTCCCAACAGAGTGAGAGCTTGGAGAAAAGAAACAATGAGTGAAATAGGTACAAATAACACTGAAGCAGACTGCTTCATTTCATTTCACTGCAGCAGAGACAAACTGTGGCTTGTCTAGAGTAAATACCTAATTAGAATGGCCCAAAATGACGACTGTCCAAATGGTAAGTAGGTAACTAAGAAAATGTATTTATAAAAAGGGTCTTTCACAGACACATAACAATAAAAACTGATCTGTTCAAGCTAAAATATTACAACATAAAACAGCAACATAAACAGTAATAGTCATGTTTTATGTAATGTAAATTACGTTTATGTTTGTTGTATTTTCAACACACTTTTGGTTTCCTCCATGCTCAAAGACCAATAGTACTTCTGATGTAATTCTCAACAAAACAGCTCTGTAACAACAGGTGGGGATGAGTCTACTCAATAAAATAGGGAAAAAATAATAAGCTGCATTTTATAAATGTCTGTATCTAACTGCAGAGTCTGACCTTTTTCTCTCCTGCAACCTCTCTCCTGTCTGCACTAGAATAAAGATTGAAGAAGAGTATGCCAAGAACCTCTCCAAGCTCTCCCAGATCCCACTGGCAGCACAAGAAGAAGGGTATGCAAGACCTCTTTTTGCATCTATGCACTTTATTTCTCTTATTATTCTGAAGATTATTTTGTTAATTGACTTGAATGTTGCTGAAAATATGTGTAGCATTACAACCACTTGTTTCTATAGCCAATAAGCGTTGAAGAAGTGCCATGTGCTGTGTAGTGGACATAGCTTTTGACTGTGGTCCTATTCTAGGACTCTTGGAGAGGCTTGGGGCCAGCTGAAGAAGAGTCTGGCTGATGAAGCAGAGGTCCATCTTAAATTCTCCTCAAAGGTAGCAACTTCAGCTACTGAGTTATAATAATAATCAAAATACCGTATTTTCCGCACTATAAGGCGCACACAAAAGCCGACAGTGCGGATCAATATTGAGCAGTAACAGGTCTCGCAACTACGGGCAGCAGCCGCCGACTCCATTTTCTCCCGTAGAAGAAGGGAGATATATATCTGGGATATATGACTGCGCGAAGCATGCAGTTTCATTTCTATTTGAGTGTGTACGGAGCCCGCAGCGTCACCTGTAGAAGAAAAAAGCAAAATCCGTGGCGACCGTATAATAATCGTATATATAATATAATCACTGATTATTCAGTTCATCTGTCAGTGTTTGTAATGTTGATACCAATGACTGGGGTGGGACTTAAGGTGACTTTTACATATGAGCTGATCAATATGTGAAAATTCACATTCTTTACGAAACCCAAGAGTGGAAAAACATGCTCTCGCAATGTAATAACTGCTGAGGCAGGAACTCTTTCCCTAGCCCACCCACATACCCTCAAAACAAAGCAGAGCCGAGCAGTTCAGACAGCAACACACACCTGGACTCATCAGCGCTTTAACACTGCTCTTCCTGACATCCACACAAACACTCTTTCTTGGACTCTTGGACAGAGGCACTGAGAAGCAGAACTTTGTGTTCATAAGTTTACATAACCTGACAGAATTTATGATTTCTTAACCATTTTTAGAGAACATGAAATCATAAATCATAATCACAACACAAACTACCCAAATGACCTTGAACAAAAGTTTACATACCCCAGTTTTTGATCCCATGTATTGCCCCCTTTAACATAAATGACTGCTTGAAGTCTTTTGTGGTAGTTGTGGATGAGGCTCTTCATAGCTGCTCATTCTTGCTGCAAAAAGCCGCCACTTTTTGTAAATTCTTGGGCTGTCTTGAATGAACTGCATGTTTGAGGTCTCTCCAGAGTGGATCAATGATATTGAGGTCAGGAGACTGAAATGGCCACTCCAAAACCTATGTCCAAGTACGTCCTATGCGCAGCTTTCGGGCTGATGAGGGCAAATTTTCCTCCAGTATTTTTTGATAATCTACTGCATTCATCTTGCCATCAATTTTGACCAAATATCCTGTGCCTTTGTTGCTCACACATCCCCAAAACATCAGCGAGCCACCACCATGTTTCACAGTAAGAATGGTGTATCTTTCATCATAGGCCTTGTTCAGAAACTCACTGATCTTTTATACACACTCACTAATTACAAGCAAACAGATCACAGGTGAAGATGGTTCCTTTAATAGCCATTCCATCTATTTTTGTCAAGTCACAGGCCAAATCTCCAGGATATGTGAACTTTTGATAAGGGTCATTTGGGTAGTTTGTGTTGTGATTATGATTTTAAAAGAGTAAACACAGTTGTTTGATAATAAATGGTTTCAGCCAAACACTAACCATGAGTGAAATAATTTTTTTTGTGTTATCATTCATATTCTCTGGCAAATGGCCAAGAAATCATAAATTCTGTCAGAGTATGTAAACTTATGAGCACAACTGTACACTGAGTTACACACATTCACGTTCCTGAAGAACACTTAGAAAAGATTGTTGGACTGAATGATGTTTACACATAAACATCCATGGACATAAGAGCACATCCACTAACATACACCTACACACATGAAAACACATATCCTCCCATTCTGTCAGGTCTGCAGCTGAGAGCACTGAGGGACAGTTGAGTGGGCAGTAACTGAAAGCTACTGAGGGGCTGGGCCAGTGGGAAGAGTAATGTGTGGAATCCATCTGTCTGCACTGACCGCCCATCTATGCCTTGCAGCTCCAGAGTGAAGTGGAGAAGCCACTGCTTACTTTCAGAGGGGACAATTTCAAAAAAGACATGAAGAAATATGACCATCACATCGTTGACCTGCGGAAACAACTGGTCAGTCGCTATGCGGCTGTAGAGAAGGTATGGCCCTTGATCTGTCCTTCTCTGTTTTCCACTTTTATGAGGACCATCATTGTGCCATCGGAATAAAAAAAAATTACACCAATTTTTCACTATTTATCAATATATGTTTGAACATTTTGCATAATATCAAGGCCCAAATGCTACATTGGGTTATTGATATTGAGGTGCCAAAACTTTCCCAATATTGATCCCCCAAAGAAATAATCCTAAACATACCTTGAAATCCACCATGGGCTACCTCAAGAGACGCAAGCTGAAGGTTTTAAAATGGCCATAAAAGTTCCTTGATTTAAACATCATTGCTCATTTGTGGGTAGATCTTAAGCTCTTAAAAGAATTTGCAAGCTGTGATATTACCATAGGAGGTGTTACTAAGTACTGATTATGTATGGCACCTAAACTTTTGCACATTGCAATAATAATGGTTTTATTTTTTATTTTTGCACAATTTATGGCATAAAAAGTAACAATGCATCAATGTTTGCTGAAAATATTGTGTATTTTTTCCATGTCCTAGAGAAACTGTGTTAACATTTTTTCAATTACAAAATCACCAAATTTGCATAAGACTGTATGTTTACTTGACTGTTTACAGTTTTTAAATGTAACATTAAAAATTGAAAAAAGTGGTGTATATTTTCCACTTCAAATATTTGTAATTTTGCTCACATCCAAGTGAGCAACCATTAGCTTAACAGATTGTGCTGCATGCATCACAGCTACCTAGTCTTACTGTATCTGTGCCCAGACTTGTTCATCCTCAGCAGATGGTTTGGTGAGGTGCTGGGCTGAACTCATCAGAGAGCCACCTCACGTGTTGCATTAATATTCTTCCCATGAGACACTGTTTTGCTCAGACAGCTCAGATTGTGGATGACTGACCACATCTTCTGACAAAAAATCTCTTTCACTTTCCTACATTCTACATTTAATTCTGTAACTATTTGGAAAACAATGTGTCCTGGCTGAATGATTCAAGGTTCATTTATTTGTTTGCTTGTTTGTTTTTATGCCTGATAACAATTCTGAGAAATATCCCTATAAACAAACACATGGAAAGAACATCCTTAACAATAATGTGAGGCGGGTGTGAAAACAAAGCCTAAATAAGAGCACTTTGATGCTATATTATAATTCCCTGCTTTTTACCTGTGTTGGGTAATTGTCTGTAGGCCCGTAAAGCTCTTGCGGACAGACAGAAGGACTTGGAGGTGAAGACGCAGCAGCTGGAAATCAAACTGAGCAACAAGACAGAGGAGGACATCAAGAAGGCCCGGCGGAAATCCACACAAGCAGGTCAGAGGGCTGTGCTGTATCTGAGGGCTCATTATTTTGTCCCCAACCAAGCAATAGGATCAAAATCATTAACACTTCTACTCCACAATTTCTGCTAATGTGAGCCCAGGTTTAGGAGTCTATTTATGAAGCTTTCTGGACACACACACAAATGAGGGGCTATGCATTTATGCATACAGTGAGCTGTGGGCATCCCCATGCTGAAATACTGTATTGATGAATGGCTGTGCCTGTTTGAAACTTTCTCCTAAGGCTTGTCTAGTCCTGCTGTGCCAGCTGTCAGAAACAGTCCAGCAGACTGCAGGGTAATAGGGACTCCAGCATGCTGTCCTCCACTTCACTGTTTAGCCAAGTCCCTTTCTGACTTCCACACAACACTCAGCAAACCCTTAACTGTTATATCAGCTTAAGGTAGTTGTCACACATTTCTGTTTGGTCAAGAAGAGATGGTTTGAAATAAAATGAAATAAAATGGGGCTTTTGCTCTACAACGATATTGTCAAAAATGTAGGATTTGCTTTTTTAGATCTGATTATCTCATTATTTGTTGAAAGCTTTTTTATACTGTTTGCATTCTAGTTGCTATTCATGTTCTTACACTTTCACTGCCAAAGGAGAAGAATGAAAATTCAAGCCATTGATATCAACCGTCATCAGCTCAAAAATCGGTAGAAAACTCATAAATTCTGACTGTAATATCTACTTGTGCTTAAAAAATGAAAAAATATTTATTAACATGTTTTCTTACATTTGTAGTGTGACTTTGTGAAAGGTCCTTAGTAAAGTTTATGTCAGATTCACATATTCCTAAACCAAACATTTGTTGAATAGGATGAAAGCAACTCTCTTTCCACCTCTTTTCTCCCACCAGTTTTCCCGCACCAAACACTACATAGATCACAATGCATTGTTTCTCATGAAACACCACATCCCTCCACAAACACCTATGAGACTCATGTTAGGTATATGCTGCTTCTCATTCATGTTTAATAAATATATGCCATCATTACATGCATTAGTTCCGACTTGGCAAAGTTTGCGTTACATCGCGTTTGGAGGGATGTAACTCCAGGACCCCATGTAATGTGATCAATCACTGATTATTGGATGGCATGGTTTCCAACACAATAGATAAACTGTTAGTGTAGAGTTTATGTAGCATTTTTAAAAGTCCATCAAAGTCAGAGCTGTTTTGTCAGTACCCAATATTAAGCAAGTGGCTTTAATGTTATGGCTGATTATTTTAACACGACCTTTCATGGTATTTAGGTTTTTGTTCATATATTTAATAAATCAGTGCTTCCTGAGCATTAGTAGACTGAAACAGAAATAAACAATATAGCCATGAAGCAATCTTAGTGCTTATTTATTGTTATGTACCTTTGAACAATGTGAAGCTACCAGCAAATTACCAGAACTATAACACAGGTCCCTGAAGCCATGTGTTAAATTAAATAAAGTGCTTTGAAATACTGCTTGGTGACATAGATGTCACTATTTTATATAACGGAATGATGCAAGATTTGTTATCGGTCAATATCTCTTAAATTAAAGATCTGTATCAGTATGGGTAATAAATTGCTCAGCACTGCAGTTCCTATTAATATCTATATGTGTTCACCTGGAGACTTCATTTTACCCTCACTTCCCTTGCCCCCTCACACTATCGCCTGTGCTCTAACAGAGCGCTTTGCCTGTGAAATAAGCCCGGCGTCACCCCATGCACCTTCTTAAGTGTTGCATAAGCAGCTTTTTTCCACAGGCTGCTCTAGTGTAGAGCATAAATTGCCTGCCATTGTTGTGCAGTTGGGCTGGGGAAGAGTTTCAGTGGCTGTTTGGGAAGGCGTGAGAGGCGTGACGGCCAGGCCAAGCTCAAGCCCCTGCATTGGGGCAGAAAGCTCCTTGGCCCGACCCCAGGATCCCATGTTTAAAAAGAGCTGGGTTCTGCTGGCTCCAGACGGTGCTGGAAAGTGGAGTGCAGTCCAGTGTGGTGATCTACATTTTTACGGTGGGATAATAGACCCAGTGGGGAAGGGCTATTAAAAGCAGTCCAGCATGCTGAGTCTTCTGGCCACACCGTGTGAGCTCTATCAATGCTGGGTTTGTCCTCCACTGGCCACTCGGTCATCCTCAACGTGAGAGGAACTCAACAACACACAGGATGTGGTTCACAAAGCTCTAAACTGTGTGAACCATTGTGAGAGACTACATTCCCACAGACCAGGGGGATATGGAGTCCTAGTCTGAGTGACGCACATTGAACAGGACCATGCTGTTGCCTGGTTCCTCACGGGTGACGTGTCTTCTGCAGTGAACCAAATGTGTTAATCAGGTTCTAGCACAACCATATACTGTACGGACAGATACAGACCGTCTTGTTTTAGTTTGTAGTTATTTGTATAGTGTGTATTTAATGTATGTATCTGACTTTTGAAAATGCCTTGACTACTGGTACCTACGTTTTCTAAATTGAAATCAATCAATCAATCAACCAATCAATCAATCAATCAATCAATCAATCAATCAATCAATCAATCAATCAATCAATCAACCAACCAACCAATCAATCAAACAATCAAGCAATCAATCAGTCTGTCTGTCTGTCTGTCTGTCTGTCTGTCTGTCTGTCTGTCTGTCTCTGTAGAGTACTGCATATACCGGTATAGACTTTTATAGAATATAACTGTAGACAAAAAAAGTCTAAAAAAGCAAGAGAAATTACATCCTATCAAGGTGATGCAATATATTTTGTTTCTTCTGATAAGATCATTTGGCTTGAGGAGTACAATGAGTGTATGATTATGTTTATTTTAAGAACAGTGGGCCTCAGTCACCCAGTCAAGAATTTTTCTATAATTTGTTCTTGAGAAAGAAATGTTTTCTACAGTGTGGTTGGTAAATGACACCCAGTTATCTTAATCAGTCTCATTTGTACCTGTTGTACAAATTGTACCTTATTTAAGTAATCTTTTAGTTTAATCTCTTTTTCCTGGTGCAAAGCAAGCAAAACGTGTCACTCATTAGGTAGTTATGATTCCTGCATCAGTGGTAAGATATTACTTTACTACTTGTTTCAAGATATGTTTTCTTTTATTGCATCTACTTACATCTAGGATTTGCTGCAGAGGAGGCCATTTACAGAAGCTAAAATTTATAATGAAATCAAATATAAAAGCTTAAATTAAGCAGCTGAAAATTTGGTTTACAACATTTCATTATTGCTCACCCAGTGCAGAAATGAGCAATGTAATTTTAAATCTAGTAAAAAAACAACAACACAATAATAAGCTACTAGGGCTTGACATAGTCTCATTGTAGGATTAAGAATGTTTAGGGCTAGACTAAAAATGTTTAGGGCTAGACTAAGAATTTTAGGACTAGACTAAGCTTTTTGTTTCTTAATATATGCATTTATATCTCATTAAAAACATGAATGAGCCTTGGGGCCAATTCACAAGTTGTCCTTCCTTGGACACCATTTCAAGACATTTCAATTAGTTTGGCATAGACAAATTCATTTTTGGCAGTTTTAATAAATACACATAATGTGTTTTCTCTCTTTCTCTCTTTCTCTCTTTCTCTCTCTCTTACTCACACACACATACAATTCAGATTCAGTAAATCAATGATCTACCAGATACTATAGGATGCCTACCCTCTGTCAGTTGTCACTTTTACTTCAATTGTTGAAAATGTTACTAAATCTATTGCCTCATTTCCATATAGATGGAGATGTCACTTGATTTTGTCAATCTTTTCATAATGCATTACTTGTAAAACCAAATAGAAATCTTCACTGATAATTCCTCCTAGCAAGTCCTTCTTCTAGGCTCCCTAGTTTTTTTTCTTAATTACCGTGAATATTGACCAGAGAAAGCTGATGCATGGGTCGTTACTGCCCCCTGCTGGTTGAAAAAGTTGTGTGCGCAAGGCTTGGTTTATCATTCCTGCACCTGCATTTCCCAGCTCTAGTTATGTTTTGTGTTATTCTTTACTCTAAAGCAATTGCCTCTGCTTTTGCCTGAAACAGGTGATGACCTGATGCGCTGTGTTGACCTCTACAACCAGGCCCAGTCCAAGTGGTTTGAAGAGATGGTTACCACAAGTTTGGTAATAAAATCTTCTAACAATAGTGCACAGTCTTAGCTTGACAGTTATTCCACTTCACTATCTTCACATGACTGCACAACAATGAATGTATTACATGGTTCTTGGTTTAACTGCATTACATCCATGTTTTAAGGAAACCAGTAGTGTTTCTTCTATTGTATTACTGACAATATTTTTGTGGTATTTAGTACCTTTATTAAAATGTTCAGTCTTATAGTGACATTTCAGTTTGTCTGTATATGTGAAATTTCTTTTTTGTCCTCTGCAGGAGTTGGAAAGGCTTGAGGTGGAGAGGGTAGAGATGATTCAGCAACACCTTCGTCAGTACACTACTCTGCGCCGAGAGACAGACATGTTCAACCAAAGTGTGAGTAGTAGTATCTTCCTAGGGCAATCTGGTAGCAGCATAAGAAAGAAAAGACATGAGACAAGAAATGGCACCACAGTGTATATGTAACATACAGCATACAGTTCAGCAAGTGTTGTTATCATTACTGATAAAATCAAAACCTAATTTGAAGCAATTTTGTACATTTATTGTACAAACTGTATATAATACCATAGTTTGCATGAACAAACTTTACGCTTCTTTACGCACTAGCCCTAGGAATGAGACACTCTCTTCCATTTGAAGATATGATGCTTTGTACCATTGACTCAAATATGGAATTAATAGCTCTAGATAGAGCAGATTATTTTCATTATTTCACACTATTCTAAAACAATTTCACATTCACAGTGTTTTCACACTTAGACTCGATTCTGCACCTAGAACAGTATCTGGTTTCCTTAAGGGGAGGGGCTAAATCTCTATAAGTCATCATAGTGAGTACCATAGTGCTAGAAAATATGTTTAACTTGTATTTTTACAATACAATTATGGCAATAGGTTTTAATATAGCTGTAAGGTGATGAGCAGCAAATCAGGGATGAGTCGTATGTCTTTGTGTAAAAGCTTGCAATTGCTTAGCCATTCACTTTAAGCCATAGGTTTACACATGCTGTAAACTGCAGGTCAGTTCTCTCGTTTGACAAAACAAACTGAATTCTTTGGCCAAATGGCCTGGGTCCACTAAAAAGCTTCAGACTTCAGAACCAAAAAGCTTCTTATTTAGCAAAAATAATTTCTTGACAAAGACAAAAGCTGCTCCTTTGCCCTAGGATGTTAACATGGTCTAGACCTTTGAACCTTTCTGTTGTATAAGTATTACTCAGGCTTGAAGAGATCATTAAAGAACCTCTGTAAGCAAAGGCAAGGCAATAGTGTAGTTGTCCCAGGTTTCCACTAGTTTGGTTGGCTTCCAAACAATCCATCTCAGCTCATTGAAGGCTTGACAAAAAATAATATGCTAATTACAACCAATAATGTAGTGTCTGGCTCATTCATGCACTCACTGATGAATGGATAACTACTACATCCCTCACACAGGATGCCAGTGTTATATTCTTTGTTTTCTAAGGAAATAATTATTGGCATTGTATCACCCCAGAACCGTCTCGCATGATAGAGTGACCACAGTTGTTTCACTTTATAGTGAAAGATTCTAATAGAAAACCCTGACATATTCTACAATTTTTGTGCTGCATTTTCTCCTTCATTATCCAGATTTCCACCGAGCTGGGCAGCCTTTAACTGTAACAGATGTTCGCTTAATTACCTACCACCCTGCTTCGACATGTCTCTTTAACAGTTTGCGTGCACTAATTGTGACACTGAGAGTACATTCATAATCATAGTGACTCTTGATGCCTGAAGCTTACAATATCAAACCCTGACCTACTGACAAATTCAGCATTTCTTAACCAGGGCAAAACCAAGGGAGCTCACCAATTGGGCAAGGAATTAGTCATGATCCAGTAGCTGATCCTGTTACTGAAACTGCAAGCTTTGAGTCTTTTACCTCAGGCTAAATGCTTTAGCAAATTTCCCGCTTATCCATTTTACCCGCCATTTTGACGGTGTCTGGTGGCCAGGATGTCTGAGCAGGGGGAGAGTAAACACCTGCCACAGGACTGTGGGCGTGTAATAATGAAAGCTGAAGATTTAACAGAACTCCTAGTGCTTTGTGCTGTAACAAACAGACTAGCACAGAGCCGAAGAAATTATGGGCTGAATGAGCACTCTTCTCAGCCCATGTGAGTAAAGACCAGACCAGAACCAGGTTATTAGCCCCTAAAAACGCCACATTTATAGTTTATTATCTACACACTTGGTGGGGGTGTGCTGATCTTGTGGTTAGGACTTTGCCCTTGCAACTGGAAGGTCACAAGTTCAAGTCCTGACCTGGTCACCACTGAGGAAACTCTTGAGCAAGGTACTGTCCCTCTTCACTGCTCCCAGGTTAAATGCAGAGGTCACATTTTGTTGGGATGTGCTGTGTTTGATGTGCATTCACAATGACAAACAGTCACTTTCACTTGTGTTATAGTTAATGCTTAGTGTAGATTTTTCATGTTTTATCTGGGTTGATATTCCAACTTCCAGACATAGAAACATAATATTGATCTCAATATTTAAAGCAAAACTGAAAATATCATTACATGCCTAGGTTAAAGTAATGTAAAGTACATGCCTTTAAAAAAACAAATTACTTACTTATAACCATTAACATACATTTTTGTATAAGTTGTAAGGTACTAGCTTAATTCTAAAAGGCAAATAATGTTTATTGACTTTGATTTAAAAATCCAGAACCATACACTGGATTTAAAGGAAGAGTAAGTTTTATGCTTGATAGTGTTACTATCACTACATTTTTAAACAGATATTTTTATAATTTCTAACAATGGGAAAATATATTTATTCGAATCTCATGTCACAATGCTACTTGCGTTTTTTTAATTCAGTGCAGATCAGTGTAGATTTCTTGTTGCCATGTGGAATTCATCTATTGTGGATAAATGGTGGAAAAAAACCCTGAAAACCCATTATATCTTAACTATCACCAGACACCATGCGTGAGAACTGAAAATGAGTGGATAT
The DNA here is from genome assembly GCA_037576955.1 of Lepidarchus adonis. Taxonomy (NCBI): domain Eukaryota; kingdom Metazoa; phylum Chordata; class Actinopteri; order Characiformes; family Lepidarchidae; genus Lepidarchus; species Lepidarchus adonis. The sequence goes on from JBBIGC010000029.1 coordinate 9,047,498, forward strand.
TGCTCTGTGTTGCATGCTCAGAGGTCTTGTCAAATGGCTAAACTTAGCGGGTTTGTGTCTAAACCTGTCAGATGTAACCAGACATCCATTTGCAACTTCCAGCCTGATATTCAAGCTGATTCCATTAGGAAGCTGCCAGTCAATTATATCATAAAGCAGACAGAATAAAACAATTATTGGATTATTGTGGGCCTGAATTGAATTTGGTTAATGCATGAACACTGTTTTCTACTGTTCTAACATCTGATTGATGTTTTGTAGACACTGGAGCCAGTGGACCAGCTCCTCCAGAGTGTGGACCCAGCCAAAGACAGAGAGCTGTGGGTGCGGGAGCACAAGACAGGAGATCTGAGACCTGTGGACATGGACATCTAGAGGACACTGACCTCAGAACAGCATAAACACACACACGCACACACACACACTACACCCAGGCTATCCAAGTCTACCTGTCTGTCTGTCTACCACAATTTTTCCAAATTCTTGGCCAAAGCCATACAGGTATCTCTCTCATGAACCACCTTTTGAATTGTCTCATAGTTTTCTATACCCTTGGGTTAGAGAAGTGATAGACAGATTAGAGATGGAGTGCATTAACATCCTCTACTCAGCATTATGCACTTTGTTGCCAGAATAAAACGTGGCTACTACTGCTGATCATATATGTATTTCAGTAGGAGTTCATTGCAGATAGAAGTGAAAGTAGAGATCTGCTCACCAACCTGAGCCCAACGGCGCTGAACAAAATGTAGAGTTTCATAAATGATGAGACATGGGTCAGGTTCATGTTTGTTTTCTAATGAGTTATTTTTGTGTAGAACAATTCCCACACTGACGCATTCTTGTTCTTTTTTTTCCAATAGCATATGCATGCTTTCTCTCTATAGCGTGCGCTAGTTTAGATTCAGGTTGGGTCCTGAGTTCAAATTTAGCATCACAATACAGTGGCTATCTGCATAGGTTTGAGCTTCAATTTTGTACCCATGCAGACATCTAAGTGAAGGTATAATTGTTCATGCACAAAACAAGTACAGTGCAATGAAGTTCTTTAAACTCACTTTGTTGAATTCAGTACAGTGCACTTGAAGCATACACAACACATGGTACAACAGAAGAATATATTCACCTAGTCTTAAAAAAAATGGAAGCACACATGATTATTATTCATGTTCAATTATGTCCAACTTTAAAATAACTCAAAGGCACCCATGTTGATGTTCCAAAATGCTCTAAGCAGGAAGAGCAGTTGCAGGTTGAGGAACCGCAGTCCTAACCTAAATAACCAGCATGATCCCTCGACATTTGTAATGTTTGTGGACAAATGAATCTACTAATATTCTATTCTCTAGTGTAATTACTGTTATATTGTTAACTCTGTATTGTAGTCAGAAATATAGAATTTATTGCAATGAGGAATGCAGCGCAATTTGTACTATATTCACAATCAACATACAGCTAGAAAACTCTTGGTAAAAAAAAAAAAAAAATCAGCCTTCCTGACAAAAGAAAAGTCCTCAGCAAAATCATATCTACGTATGATATATTTTCATATTTTTGCAGATTTGTTTTGCAGAGAAGCATGCGATTCTCATAAATGCAGAATCTCAGTGATGAATAGTTCTATTTCGTCTAGAAAAAAATATTTGTGTAAAATGAAAACTGCCTCGACACTGGCATTCAGTGCATTGACTATGTTCATAGAGTCTGTGTCAACAAAGTACTGCGCTCATAAACCCAACCATATGATTTCTCTTCAGGAGAAGCCAAGAAACCTCTTTATGCAGAACATAATCAGCTCTGTGCAACACCCCAGTCTCATCCTGCTTCCATTCCAAGTTCAATTATAGAAGCTATTAGAGCGTGAATCAAAGGTGGAACGATATGGCTGAACTGTAGAACCTTAGCGTGAATCTGGATCAGATGTGACTTGATGATCATTTGTATTGATGTTCACCTTTTAGTGCCTAAAGGTAAATTGCCTTGGAATGTCCATTCTATCTTCTGTTTCGTGTTTGTACATAGTTGTTAATATGTTTGTTTTCAGTCTGCTAATATCATCATAAGCACATTCCACCAAGTGCTCGTCTCCTTGTGTCATATGTAGGTTTGTACTGTTTGTTTACAGATCGAGAGCTTATTTAAACATTTCTACCTTGAGATCAGGTTATAGAAAGCAGGATTTAAACGACTTGGAAAAAATTAACAATTTGAATTTAATACGATATTTTTCAATGTTTACATGCACTGATGGAACTATTGGATGTTATGCATATATGTAAAGCACGGAGAAAAATCGAAGTGCTTTTCCTAAAACAATTTCTATTTTTTTTCTTTACTTTTTTAAGACTCAAATGTGTCCAGGGATTTAACTGATAAAAATATGAACTACAGTCTGACTAAGTGGACATTGTGAAAGTTGTCATAGTCCAGGAACAAATCTCACATGTGTTGGCCAGCAGCTGCTTTGGTGTGCTGCATTTACTGTTGATGTGTGTTACTCTCTTGTCTTGTTGTGGAGCTATAAAAACATGCAGGGATTCTAAGCGTAATGGGATTGTATGGGGATGATATGTATCTAAATCACCTCACACAAGGAATAAAAGAACCATTTTTAGACAGAAATATTACATATTGTTGCTGTTGGGACAAAACCTCTACCTCTTAGAATGTCAGTCTGCAGAGGAAAAGAAAACATTCTGAATTTTTAAAAGAATTTTTAATAATATGAACAAGTTTAGACTATATTTTGTTAAGAAAAATTACACATCCCCTACAGAAAACACTTTGGTTTAATGCAGAAATGTGGTTTGTGTTAAATTTAGCAATTAGGAAAGAATAATAAAATGTGGCAAAAGTTTGAATGCACATTTAATATTTTGCCAGTAAATTAAATGAAGTAAATAAATACAAATTGCATGCTAACATTTGCTGAAAATACCACATTTCAGTTTGTTTCCTGTAAAACATGTGTTCACTTGTTTTTCATTTGAAAATCAACAAAACATGAGTGGTGAGTGGGGTGTTCAATGTAATTTTGGATTCATTTCTGTTCATTATTAAGGGCAGTAGGCACTTTCAAATCAGTTTTTTTAAAAGGACAAATATGGAGATGCAGGGTTTTGTCCTGATAGCTACAAGTGTATCTCAGACATGTTCAGGTAGTACACTGAATTAATTTTTTTTACTGAACTGTTATTTTATAATATTGACCATTCCCCTTTTGCTTAACATTGGGTGTAGCTGGTTAACCTGTCTGCAGTTTTGCATGTAACAGCCATTTCCTGTTCCCTGAATTACACGTGGCATAAATTGTACTGATGGCAATGATGTGCATTTTGTGTATTATGAGAAGTTGTTCAGTTGAATGTCCGTGTGTGTAACTGAAACTTTTATATGATATTGTAATTGTTGATTTATCTGCTCTCAAGTTAATAGTCCCCATTAATACGACATGTTTATGGATTCGTCATGTTTATGTTCAATATGCCCAGGAAATGACAACAGTGTCTGGAATAAATTACAAAAATAGATATTGATTTTAAACTACTTTTTATTTTCCATCACATCAACGGGACCATCAGCTCTTTTTCAGGCTCTAAGTAGCTCCTCATGTTTGTCAAGTGTGTTTCCCTTCATGCTAATGACCCAGCCAGTTTGATTGGAGTGGACTGATCCCTTTAAGCAGATGAAACATAGCCTTTTGGCTCCATCTCTCCTGGGGTCAGTTGCAGTTCCACCCCACCCCACCCCACCAAAGCTCCAGCTATTGGCTCAGTGTTCCATCCCTGAAACCAGGCCATGCATTAGGCTGAGCCAAAGACAGCCTTAAGAAAGAGGTAAGCCCATGCTTTTCTCACCACTCCCCAAAGCCTTGGCAATGTGCAGTGACAACACGACAAAGATAGAACAAGGGGGAAGAAATTGCTGCACCTGTAATGCAACATTTCACTTGAAGAGCTGTTGCGCAAAGAATCTTCCAGAACAAACAGGAGCGTCATATGCATGTTCTTCCTATACTACATTGCAGTACATTATGTTTACTAATTGTATGGTAATATTTTTCATTTCCTTCTAAAGTAGCAGTAATTGGTTAAATATGTATTGCATGCAGGCCTGTAGAAAAAAGTCCCAGAAAATAATTGACTATAACACATTCTGACAGTTTTAAAAGCATATACATTAATAATTAGATACAAATATTATAAGAATAAATACATGTACAGAAATCAGTAGGATTTGATATATGTATTGATTAAGCTAAAACAGGTGCAGATGGTAATCTCCACCAATAAACAGTATCTGAAATTTGCTCTAGTAAACACCTCTCTTGCTTTTACTTAGAAAATCATATTTCTGATACTTTCATGGACAATGAGCAGCCAGCTACAGCTGGCACATTCATAATACCTCATAAAAAAGAAGAGAACAATACTACAGTCATATTCAGAGGTTTGGGCATCCTTGGTCAAATGACATGTCACTTTTCTGAGGAAAAACAAGTGCACATCCTCTACAGATATGCAAATAATAATAATAATAATATTAATAATAATAAAAATTTAAATGAGGCCTGTGCAAAATGTATAGATATTTTTATATTTCATATTTTATGTTTTCTCAGTATTTAAACTAAACACATTTTTACTTCACTACAGTTTGCAGAAAAATTAAATTTAAATTTGTTGTGTTCATGTTTTGTCAATTCGAAATTATTAAAACACGTCATTTGACCTTTTACACACAATCATCAAAGGCAAAACATGTATGTCACCACTGAATGGCGGTAGTAGAAAGTCCTGTAAGCCTGCAGCCTCTGCTGAGCATTATTATTTGTGGTGCTGAGCAACATCAGCGGATTATTGCTACCCGCATGCCCCGGACTAAATGGCCTCCTGAAGGCCCTGTACAACGCAGAAATAGAACAAGTTTTGTCAAATGAATGTCTCCTGTTAAACAGCTCAGTTCCAACATTTGATGCACGTAGGAAGAACCCAAGTCCACACAACAGCCCTGAGAATGAAGGACCAGAGGAGCTGCTGGCCCCTGAGGATTTGCCTTCCCTGACCTTCAGATTTTAAGAGGATTGATTATGCTAGAGAGGGATTGTTAACATGAGCCTAATTCCTCTCATCACAAGCTCTTTGCCTTACTTCCATGACACTGTAGCCAAATGGGAGGTGAATGCGAATGAAGCATCAGTTGTCAAGAAATCTGAGCTTCAAAGAGAGGGAGACCCAGCACAAACTTCTGCAGTGGAGAGAAGTGATTGGTGGAGAGCTGGAGGTCCTCCAGTGTCAAAGGGTGTCTGGGTGGCAGAGTAGGTGAGGTGTGTAAACAGGAAATGCGCTGTTAACAGTCTCATGGAAAAGAGGTCTGAGCGTTACTGCTTCTTCTCCTTCAGTTTGTCCTGAATCTTCTTGGGCTCATCAAACTGTATCAACCTCAAGATGTCTTTGTTGTCCATCACTCCCTGAATGAACTCTCCCTCCGCAATCTTATCTGTTGAATGGATATTGTGAGAAAATGATTTGCTAATAAGTTTAACACTGGTTATTAAATGATGTTTTATTTCTTTATTTTTCAATGCAAATCATAAATACCATTTTCTTTCTTTTGGAAGAAGTTCCATATTTTGTCTGCTCGCTTTTCTGGTGTGTTCTCATCCTCTGGAAGGTTTTTCTGATCCTCAACAGGAACCATATTGAATATTGCCTATATTGAAGAAGAATCAAGAATTTAGTCATTTATAATAAATTGACTCATAAAGGGCTTATCCCAACCTAGAAGACTTGCTCAATCAGGAAGTATAATCCATCTTAAGCTCCTTTAACCATGTGATTGAGTTTGACACTGGTTGAACATGCAGTAAGCATCTAACATCTTAATATTTAGTTGACCTAATGTAGATCTGACACAAAAATGACCACACACTGTTAGCAAAACATTTTCTAATATATTCCCAATAATTCTTTGAGCAGTTGTACTCAGTTATAAAAGCTTTTTCCCTTTTTAATCTTGACCATATCATCACTTTCTAGACAAACCATTGTTTCTCCATAGACTTGTAATTGTTACATTTGTTTTCTTTCTCTAGTAACTTCTGAAATTCTGACAGTGATGATGTGCAATTCCCTTCAACTTTCTATTACTGATTTATTTTTCAATCTAGTAAATGTTCCACTAGTATTGATCAGACATACTCACCTTTACTATATCTTGGACCTCATTCTTGCTGATGGTTCCATTACCGTCAACGTCATACAGAGCGAAGGCCCACTCAAGTTTGTGCAGAGTCTTGCCCGAGGAGGTAAGGTGCAAGGCTATGATGTATTCCTTAAAGTCCAGCGTCCCGTCGGCGTTAAGATCAAAGCTGCGGAAAACATGGCGCGCATAGTCGGTGGGATTGGCATCAGGAAAGAAACTGGCATAGATGCCTTCAAACTGCTCCTTGGTTATGCGCCCGCTGGGGCATTCTTTAAGGAAGGTGGTGTACCAGGCACACAGCTCGGCCTCAGAATATTTGGTGTTCAATTTTAGCTCCTCCAGAATCTCCTTGGACAAAGCACTGCTCTTGCTGTTGCCCATGCTTACAAGCTGCTCCCGAAAATACTCTTCTTCGTTTAGCTCTCTTTCTCTCTCTCGCTCGTTCCACTTCTCTCTAACTTGATCTCGCTCTCCCTTTCTTTTTCTGACTACGATGGACCAATGATGCAATGATACTCTTCTGTGTTGGCGTGCTATGTTAGTCTTGGCTGGACACCCAGCTAGATGTAAGTCTATATCTTTTTGGCTTGCTCTCCTACCAACTCCAACTGCTCTAAGTGCTGAATGGGATTATGGATATCTCTATTTAAACCAAGACAGGCTCTCTGCGAGATTAATTAGTTACGTCACACAACTCAGACATCTTTTGCAGATGCGATGAATTGCACACTATGATGATGTGTATGTTGTGCCCTGTGTTTCAACTCTGAAACAGCATAAAATAAGCCAGATACCCATGTAACAGATCACCACAGTTTAACCATCGTTTTTCTATCTCAGTGTTACTCAACATGATACAGACTTGAAACAAGTGAATGAGACAAAACTGGTGGTCTGCATTTAGATGCTTTTCAGAATATCTGGACAGATGTCATCTAAACAGTGTATATTTTGAGGCAACTCTTCAACCATTCCCATTCCAGTTCCAGTGCACACATCCCAGTTTGTAGATAAGCTCACATTTCCAGTACTTCAGACATGTCCACATAGGCTTTTGTGGCCATCTGTTCTCACTCTAATTGATGTAACACTAGAGTAGGTGATTAACCCACAACACTTGAAAGTTCATTATGCCTATTAGAGGATCCTGTGTTACTCTAACCGTATTTGGTTTGTTTAAGCATTTATTTTAGGCAGCCTGGGACGTGCAGGCAATTTAAGACTGATTAGCTTATTGACCAGTCCAAAGGTTCTTGAGCGTACTCTTCCATCTTGGCCCAATGACCCAGTGATTCTTGCTGTCATTTGGATGTTGGGTAAAGTAGGGTAATGAGGGGCCAGTTAGGATAAGTATTTGTTTTTTTACTACTCAGGGGCAATTCTCCTTAACCTCTGTAAGCTGCCTTTAAATAGAGGTTTGTAAGCCATTTCAGGGATCATGGTGAAGCCCTGGGCTTGTGGTTTTAAAAGTACTATTAGGGTCATTCTTATACCCACCAAAAACTCTAATGGAGCAGTCTAACCTGATTTACACAGTATCTTTAAAATGACATATACTGTATGGACATCTATTTTCATCTAATCTAAATGTATTTTTGGATCATATTTGTCAGTTTTATTTTTCTGGGAATGCAACTTGGGAATATGTAGGTCAAGTATATAGTGAAACGCCATTATAAAAAGATTAGAATTTGCCAAAATCTATATTGACAAACAACACCACTTCTGGGAGAATGTCCTTTGGACTGATGAGGCAAAACTGGAGCTTTTTGGCAAAGTCACATCAACTCTATGTTCACAGACACAAAAATGAAGCATTAAGAACACTGTACCTACTGTGAAACACGCTGGAGGTTCAGTTATATCCTGGGGCTTTGCTGTTTCTGGCACAGGGAGTCTTGAATCTGTGCAAGGTACAATGAAATCTTGAGACTATCAAGTCATTCTGGAGCAAAATGTGCTGCACAGAGTCAAAAAGCTTGGTCTCAGTCGCAGGTCATGGGACCTCCAACAGGATAATGACCCAAAACACACAGTTAAAAATATTGGGCTATTCTGAAGTGACCTTCTATGAGCCCTGATCAAAATCCTACCAAACATCTGTTGAAGGGGCTGAAACATACAAGGAACATGGAGAAGGCACCTTTCAAACCTGAGACAGCTGGAGCAGTTTGCTCATGAAGAGTGGGTCAAAATACCTGTCAACAGGTGTAGAAGTCTCATAGAGAGTTCCAGGAATCGTTTAATTGAAGTGATTTCCTCAAAAGGTTGTGCAACAAAATATTAAGTTAGAGGTAATAGGTCCAAATTAGTTTGTTGTTTAAAATAATTCTGTTGGAACAAAATTCAATAGCAATGTCTGATTGTCATTTGCTAATTCTCAGTAAATTGTTATGTTTTATTCATTTAGTCAATTTCAAGTTATTTCAGTGATTATTGTGGGTTCTTCTTTCTGTAATGGAAGGGTGCCAACAATTTTGCCCATGTATGTACATAAAAAGGACACAGGACAGAGCATTGAGCACAAACCTGTGCAAACATTGTGTGGATTAAGTGCAAACATGTACAGTATGTGTTGAGCGCAAACACTGATTCAGCAGGGAATATCATTATTACAGTAATATCATGTTGGGTGTATAATAAGCTAAGCCTATCATGACTGTGAAGGGATTTTGTGTTTTGATTAAATACAAAAACACATTTATCGACCATGTTGTGTCTCTAATTACTGTGTAGTTACACATTAACAATGCATGTAACTACAGTGTAACTACTAAGGAAGTAGCCATT
>JBBIGC010000029.1:9066273-9076861 GCA_037576955.1 Lepidarchus adonis
CTCTCTCTCTCTCTCTCTCTCTCTCTCTCTCTCTCTCTCTCTCTCTCTCTCGCTCTCTCTCTCTCTCTTTCTCTCTCGCTATGTAAGATGCCAGACCATCAATTCAATCATGATTGCATTTTATTATTATTATTAAACTCCCCCAAATAAAATGTCAATATTGGTTAATATAAGATGCTATTAGAATTACAGCCCTTCTAATATGAAATCTGTATTCTCCCTCTAATTGTGATTTCTGATATAAAACTGATGAATTGATCAACCCAACTATGTATTTCTGTGAACAGCTATAGGCTACTTCACCTGCTGGGATATACATGCTCCATATTAGATGGCAGTCAGTGGCAATCTGTTACTATGACTGGAAATGGAATGGGATTGAGAATTGATGTTACCGTGGCAATATATGGCATATTGTGTTGTGTGGATGTGGATGTGTGTGTATGTGAGAGAAAGAGAGAGAGAGAGGCTAATCACTCTTATGGTTGCCACCAATCCTTAGCATTCTGGACAAGGACAAGGACACGGCAGTGTCATCTGGATTATAATGAGATTGACCAGGGTTTCTTTGTGTGTGTGTGTGCGTGCGTGTGTGTGTGTGTGTGTGTGTGTGTGTTGCATTGTTTTAGGGCCAGTGTCACTTTAGAATTGAAATAAGGGGTGAGAGAGATTGGCTGGAGAGGACAGGCTTTACTCTTGGCTGTAGACCAGAATAAGGAGAGTTAAAGTGAGAGAGAGAAAGAGAGAGAGTGAGCAAGAGATAGAGCACCAGACTTTCACCATCTTCTTCCAGCTGACCTGCCTGTGTTCTGCTCACAAATACCTTCCTTCATAGCAACTGTTACTTTAGAGACCAATGGCAAAACAGCCATTCAGCATAATGAGGAGTAGTAGCACACATTTCAGCTTTGGCAGAACTGAAACTCAGATTGGACAGCATTTGTTCAGAGCTTCTCAGCTTATTGTAACTAACCAGCCTGGAAACAACAATGGCGTAGGTTTTACCACCATGTAATCAATTACTTGAACATGTGATAAACAAACAATACCCAAGCAGAGAGACACACACACACACACACACACACACACACACACACACACACACACACACACACACACACACACACACACACACCAAATAAATATCACTTTAAATGAAAATGTTACTCTAAATGCAGGTGTTCTGACCAAAGCTTCTGATTGGGTGGAGAGGGGGATTATTTCTCGTTAGGCTAGAAGAGATTTTAGCCACCGTTCTATAAAGCTTGTCCAACCTCAAAACAGCTTCTCTGTATTTCAACTTCTTCTGTGTCTTGGAGAGCACTGTGCTTGTACTTTTGCCTTTTGTTGATGACAAACTGTGATGATTAATCACTTGTTGTTGGAACCACAAAGCTGTAGACATTTGTGGGTGGAAATTAAAGGTCTTGTGGTAAATTCCTGAACTTACTGATTCATTTTCCTTTTACCATCACAAAAGTTGTGTCATACATTCTTGCTGTATTTATCTTTTTAAACTGTATAACAGGATATGGTCACTTTGTGTCAGGTTTGGTTTAATGTGTCAGAAACAGTCATTCTTCAGTTTGACAAAGCTTCTTCTAATCTCTCTTCATCATTCACAATTAAACAGGTTACTGTTTAGTTACTGTGGCCAAACTATACACACTACAGTGGAAAAGCCGTAGGAACCTGAGATATGCATATTTATGGGTGTGGCTAATCTGCTTTAGGCTGAACATACAGAAATTAAAATATGTTGGCTTTTGTGACATCGGAACAGTTTTGTAGCTTGATTTTCAAATATGTATGTACATTTCCTTTAATGGATTTTTACATTGACTGGGAAATGAGTTTTATAGTTTTGAAATGTAGTAGGTACTACATAATACCATTTTATTACAGAAAAATGTGCACAATTCATTTTTCCATGCTTTGGGGTATTTTCTGGTCATGATTATCGCTAACTTCCTTAATTCATTATAGAGGTTCAAACATTTACTTTGCAGTCTGAGTCATTGCTTTTAAATTAACAATTACCATTATACAACAGGATGCCCAACCCAAGTAACTGACCCGAAAAAAGACAAGAAAACAGAAGTGAGACACACAGACTGAAACATAAAAGATTCTTAATATGTATAGTGAGAACAAAATTTTTTATGAAGGCCAAAGGTTCAGGAGAATGAAGGAAAACTGTCCAGGATTTAGAAGCATCAGTAATAAAATGATTAAAACAAAATAATCATGAGTGTTTATAAAATTTGATCATGGATTTCTGCTACGAAACACCAGTGGCATCCATTGTGTAACGGCAGTGAATTTCAGTAAACATACCAACCAACCTTCATCCTTCACTTCTTGTAGTTTTATCAAATTCTATTGAATGGACTCTCCTGAAAAATGAATGCTATAGATTGATTTCTGTATTTGTTTTTCTGCATGTGGAGCAGTGAGGAGGTTTAGACGTAAGCGTGCTGTGTTGCCATGCTATTCTCCAAAACAGATCTATACTAATTGCGGCCCTGGTAGTGCTTAGCTTAGTTGACCTCATAATTGCAGGTCACATGTGGCTGTCAATGGACTCCATCAGACACACTCAGCAGGCGTTCAGTGGTCATACCACAGTGGGCTGGAAAAGCTCTTCTGTGGGGCTGCAGAACTACCTGTGAAGAATTTCAGCACCATGGAGAGTGAAGGTGCCGCCGGCCCTGCACCTGTGAAGGCAGACGTTCAGCACTCTGGACAGGTCTTGCTGAGGTAAAGAGAAATGTTACAGCATGACCTGCTGCTGTCACAGTGCAATGGGCTCAGTGTTTGGTGCCTGACAGATATTAATATACCATCATTCTGAGCTCTTCCCTCAGTAATGTTCATCAGGCATCTACAATTAGTACCATTTTATGTATTTTAGCATTTTGTTATTGGATATGTTTGTGTGCTTCTTTTTCTGTTGTCCTTTATTAGGGGCGATTTAGTAGAAAATTGACATTTTCTTTCCTTTTCTTAAAGGAAGAGGCCTGTTTATGAAGCTGCAAAAACATTACTTCTTAATGTCACGAACATAGAAGGTGTGCAGTAAAGTCACAGACCCTTGGTCATATTATAGGGCTATGTGGCTGCTTTTAGTTTTAGAAAATTGTGAAACCATGAACAAAGTAAATGACTTAATTTGCTTAAATGAAATGTAGTTGCACAATTCTTACATCTTACAGTATCAAAGAACCAGTGATCTTTGGACATTGGCATGTGGCCAAGGATCTGCATTTATTTATACCTGATTTCAACACCGGGGAAAAACACAAAGCCTGAAGGTCTACAAAACCTTGACACTCTTTCACACTTCAGGTTAGGATTTGCCGAAATTAAACTGATGAGCTGATATTCTGGTTGTGGTGGTGTGTATATGGAGAAGCTGTACAATTTTTTTTCTTTTCTCTTTTTTTTTTTACCAATTTCATGTGGAAAACTGTCAGCTAACAGCAGCTTGTTTTCATATTAAACACATTAAGACAAGTTTTGTGTGTTTCCACAAGATTTGAAAGGAAACTAACACTACACACAGTAAAAGTAAAAGTCTTTCTGCCACTCAGCCGTGACCTCTGTCTACTGTGATGTCGCATGCATACTCTCTATACAGCTTGTAGCAGTGTAGCTTCAGCATCACGGGGAAGCGTTTCATTCTGAACTGCTTTTTGAATGAAGAACAATATATTATAGCCAATCAGAAGAGAGGTCATTTACATTTATCCTCTGAAGGCACAGTAACAAACCTGCCTGTTTGAAAGGGTTGACATGGTCTTTGAAACAATTAATTAGGATATAAACCTATGCCAAGTGGGCTTCACTGATAAGAAATGCAACATAAATGGGGAAAATTGTCCTGACCTTTGTCTTCATAGTGTTGTTTGTTTTATATATATTTTTTTGGGGGGGAAGGGGGAGTGTTACTTCCTGTTTTATTTCAATAATTATTCGTAAATCTTGGACTGACTTTTATGTTAGAACAATGAACAGCAATGTAAAAAGTGGTTATTAGTAGTACTGGGACCTTCACATTGAGCTTCATGTGGAGTAATTTGTCCAACACAAGATTCAGAGTGCTTTCACTCTCGTGTCCTTCAGGGGCTGTGCTATGGCAAAGTGTTGGCACTAGGAATATTGCCTTAGCTGCCCCTCTCAAGTCGGCCTGCTTCCATTGCCTAACAGCTGAACTACTGTCCTGATTAAACGTGTCTTGGCAAACAGCAGTGGTTGTTCCAGGCTAATTTCCGACTGCCATGCTTTAATGCCATAAAGCCATCTCATTTAACAATCTCTTTATATTCTTATTAATTGGCCTGTGTGTTGTGTTATGTAAGGTTCCCCCCTCCAGGATCATAAAGACTAGAGCAGAGTGCTTTTGCCCAGGGTTTGGAAGACAGAAGCATTCCTATTCTGTCCCATGGGTATGCTAATGTAGCCCTAGTCTGGCTGCACAGCAAGAGAGAAGGGCCCTTAAAAAACATCTCACGTGTGCAATAACTCTGCTTCCATTTTTCCGAACTCACACAGAAATGCACACACACATGCACACACGCACAGGTTCATGGAGTATTACCTTGTACTCTAACGTCTAAAATCAGTACATTACTGCTTCTAATGACATGTGTTTTGACTGAAACGTCAAATAAATTGTGCCTGTTAATCTGGATAGTAGCTTCTGTAATCAGTGGTTGAATTGAGTATAAAATGGTGTAAAGGGAGAAGGTATGATAGTTTAACCTGCCATCAATTGTTGAACGCTGTCCTGTCCTGTCCTTGTCTGATGTAGGATTCTAGCCTGCTCAACAGTCCTTTGCCACATTTTTCATTTCATTATGCACCAAAAATGTTCTATTCTTTTTTCAACTGGTGAAAGGTCTGGACTGCAGGCTGGCCAGTTCAACACCCTGACTCTTTTGCTACGAAGACATGCTGTTGTAATAGATGCAGTATATGCTTCAGGATTGTCTTGCTGAAAAAGACATTTTCTGGATGGGAGTATACTGTATATCTTCCAATATTAGCCCGGGTTTTATTTAGATTAGGCTTATATTATTCCCCTCACAGATTGAATGGTGATGGTATTTACAGCACAAAATGTTGTGCAGCTTCTTCGCTTAAATGTTCTTTTGCGTTTGTTACTAATAAACCTGGGTCCCAACAACATTGCGCTACATGTGAGATGTGAGGTCGTGGCAAAAAACTGGAAAAGGTAAAACAATGTTTATACAAAAGGGCAAAATGTGCACAAAGACATTTTGTTTAGACTTTCTTTCTTCCATGATAGCATCAGATTACAAAACAGTTTTGATACGAAAACGTACTTTCAGTACGAGTCACTGCAGAAGGGCAGAACCCAGGTGTAGGGTTAGTGTATGGAAAGCGCGGTGGGTCATTACAGATCGCATTTACTACAGACCGGCTACTCATGGGGACCGGTGTCTATTTCTATTTCTATTTCTATCTTCCAAACCCGGCTTTTAATGGAAACGGGCGTCAAAAAGAGACGGACAATTTTTAGAAGATATACGGTATGTTGATCTAAAACCTGTATATACCTATCAGCACACAAGGCACCTTTCCAGATGAGCAACCTGCCAATCCTATAGTAATGTACCATCAGAGATGAAGGCTTTTGAACTGAGTACTGATATTGCTGCTCAAAAGCTAGACTTATTCTACGAGTTGTTGTTTTTAGTCTGTCAGTGGTCAAGTGCCATTTTTATTTCTAATAACCCTTTTTGGTTGGATAAAATATCCTTGAGCCTTTAATCTGACTGCACATCCACAAGCCCTTCCTTAGACATTAGTTTATTTATAAACTGAGTTTTACTCATTTCCTAAACTGACGACAAGGGGAAAGGTGTAGGGTCTGGATTTAACCCTGTTGCACACTGCAGTGCCAGTAAAACCTGCAAAAATCAAGATATGAATCTAGATTACCTTTCTATTTGATAACTCATCAGAGTTAGTGTTCTGGATTACCTTCATAACTGAGAACAGCAGTTTTCTGTTGCAAAGAATGTTCATTCTTCTGACACCATTCTCACTGAACCACTAAGCCTGTTAAAACAATTGATATGAACTTCTCATAAATCTGATTGTCTGATGCTGTTTGCACTTATTATGAAGACTGATTTATAATTTGACTAATATTTGAGATGAATCAGGTGGGTTAGGGCCGTAAACTTTGCAGGGCATGTGTAAGGGGCAGGGTTGAGAAGTAACCTTGATGTTACCACAGTATGAGTCTTGTTTGGCCTTGGATATGAATTGATCTCTGATTGTTCCATAAATAATTTCAACACCACCATACCATATAAGGTGGTGTGAAAAAGTGTTTGCCCCCTTCCTGATGTATTTTTTTCCCATGTTTGTCACACTTAAATCAAATAATTTAAATATCAGTCAAAGACAACACAAGTAAACACAAAATGTAGTTTTAAGTGAAGGATTTCATTATTAAGAGAGAAAAAAACCCAAAACATATATGACCCTGTGTGAGAAAGCGATTGTTAAAACATAACAGTGGTTCATCCCACCTGAGTTCAATATCTCTAGCCACACCCAGGCCTGATTACTGCCACACCTGATCTCAATCAAGAAATCACTTAAAAGCAACACCTTCCTGACAAAGTGAATTAGACCAAAAGATCCTCAAAAGCTAAACATCATGCTGAGATCCAAATAAATTCAGGAACAAATGAGAAAGAAAGTAATTGACATCTGTTAGTCTGGAAAAGATTATAAAGCCATTTCTAAAGCTTTGGGACTTTAAGAAGGCTGTAATGTTAAGGTTTCAAATGTTCAGTTGCTTTGCGAAAATCTATTTTTGAAACATATTATGTGTTTTAATTAGTGTGCAGCAGATTGACATGTTTCAGTTGTGTTCTTCAAATTTGAGTAGATATTATTTTATTTGGCTCAGTCATTTTTTATTATTAATATTCCCTCATTTTTTGTTCTATTTCAGCAGCTAGAGCAGCTAATGCTACCTTGCTAGAAGGATATGGAGCAGTGTATGTATCCTCTAGCTGTGAAACCACCATCTTAACCAGCTGGCATTAATTCATCATTACTTGTGCATCATTATTAGAAAGATGGACATTATTAGAGAGATGAACACTAATGGCCATTTGTTATGTCAGGTGCACACACTGGTTAGCATCACAATGGGTGGTGTTGGGAGGGCTTTTGTGGGACGTATGGCTGTGGCATTGCCAGGGACAGAGGTCTTTGGCTGATACGGTCAACTAGAGCCTATAAAAGTTCAGAAATTATTTCATCTGATTTGATTAAAATCCATGCATCAAGGAACAACAATTTTTGATGTGTCTTAAAAGTAGTGTAGATTTGTTTAATATGTTCATTGCACAGTATAATTTATTCCATCTGCGTGCAATAGCCTTACAGGGAACTGACGTGTGGGTGCAAACCCTTAGGCTGTAAGTATCTGAGTGGAGCTGCCAGCAGAGACCTGGAATCAACATTAGGTTTGCATTGATGCATGTGTGCCTGTGTAACATTTATGTGTATGTTTGTGTGTGTGGCCATTGCTCCCTTATCTGTGACACACATGTTGTTCCCAGGGAAGGAACAGTTACGTAAACACATCAGCCTGTCTCCTTCCTGAGCGTGATACTTCACAGAATCACAAAAACACTCGCGGTGGGTGAGAAACGCATGTTGCCACGAGTCAGACTGAAGCTTACACTTAAACCGCAAATACCCTGGTGTGGTAAAAATACTCCCTGTTAATAGCCAACTGCGTGAGCCGAGCTCAGAGTGGTCTGTCAGCATCTGCTATGGGGTTGCTAAACCTACTGAAGTCATGGAGACCATGAAATCCAGTTGTGTGAATGTGTTTTTTTTATCTTCTTCGTTGCAGTTCTTTAGCATCAGGGAGCTTTCGTTTTCCTCCGTGTGCTTCAGAAATAAAGCGGTAATGACTGCGCATGTCCCTGTGGACCTGACAACCTGTTGATTACTGTGATTATGTTCAAGTTACCGTCTGTGCTGAATCAGCAAGATGGAAGAAAACCCTCCTTCTATCTTTATTAAGACTTGACCGATATTAAAAGTTGGTGATACTGATACAGAGTGACTAGCAGTAACTTATATCAGCTGATACTGTATTTTTGAAATATTTTGAAGGGTTCCTATTCAAAAATAAATAAAAACTCACTTTAGTATTTAGTAGTATATTGTAAATTGTCAGGTTAGCACCCTGTTGCTATATCTGTACATAGATGTCATGGCTAATTACGCATGCATCCTTGTGCTAAGTAGCCAGTTACTTCTAACATTCTATGCAGTGCTTTATTTGACCTGTGTTGTTTCAATGTGTTCAAAGCTGATTTTGTATTTTAGAATGTAAGATGCCAGTTTAGCTTATTAAAGACCAAAGTGTGTTATTCAAGTTGTGACTTGCAACTAATAGAAAGTACTGGAAATGTGCCAGTGTTCATTTAGCCAGCACAGTGCAAGCTTTGTTTAAAAAAGGTTAATAAAAATCAGCCAGTTTGATTGTAAAGAAACTAGAATGACCTATAAAAATTCATGATCAGTACCTTCCTGGTATGTAGGCCCAATATGGCTTCATTTAAAATTTGCTAACAGTCCAATATGCTTAAAATCGATGTTTCTCCTCTGTGCTGTGTTGTGTGAAACACAGTATCAGACATGGTCTTTGAGCTAACTGAGCATTTGTTGATATGTGGGATCAGTGGGGAGGGATAATATTCATATTTGAAATGATTATTATTAACAGGTTGTTTTGAAGGTGTGCAAAAGCCATCACAAGATTTTATGGAAGATATATATAAAAAAAATAAATATCCCTTGTCTATTGGATTTCCCCAGGCTGCTGGCTCTCGTGCCAGAGTTCTTGTGCTCTCCACCGTGGAACGGCGTCAGTCTGTCATCATATCTGCCTCTGCTGTATGTGGAACTCTTCCTTCCTTATGCTCTCTCTCTCGCTCTCTTTCTCTCTTTCCTAGTGTCTCTATATGTCTCTCTCTCAGTGGTTGACAGAAGGCTGCTGTCAGCATCAATTCCTCTCTAGAGGAACAAACAAAGGAAGAGCAGAACGCTTTTCCACTGAGGCAGCATTTCTCTCCATGGCTATTTAATGAAGAGGAGCACGCCCCTGAGTGTGTTTGTGTGTGTGAGTGTTCAGGCACGTGTGTTTGTACACTGTCACATCCTGGTGTCTGAACTCGAGTCATCTGTGGCCCTGATTTCCTGTATAGTGCCAGCTGAATGGGCCAGAACCTGCATGAATCATGGGGCTTCATGTGGGTTTGGGGGACAGTTAACAGTATTAATAAATGGCAGGGATGGATAAAAAGTGGCTATGTATAGGAGAACAGTACATTAAATGATAAAGATTTTACTTTCTGTGAATTATACCGGGTGAAGTCCAATAAGCCATGATATAGTAATGTGTGACTTGGAGGTGACAGTTTATTTATAGACAGATCTATATGACACAATGATTTGCCACAATCTTTCAGTGTTTTATATTTACAGGTCAATTTTTTTGTTTAATCGTTTAATTGTTAATCAGTAAAATTGGCTAATTTATCATCTTATAATATCATAACATAATATTCCTGAAATAAATCAACTGTCTTTGAAAGACACTGTGTGGATATCCCGTTTATTAACTATGTGATCTCATAACAATGTCTTGCGTTAACCAAGACATAAAATTGGGATGAAATTTTGGGCTAAATTTTGGCCGGAGTGTAACATTTTTTAGGGTTGGGACAAACTACGTTTTTCAGTCCAATGGAAATATCTGAAGGCTTAAAATAGGAGGGAGTGGTGCACTTGTTAACACTGACCACACTATTGCCAGCTTAACAATTTAGCTAGTGCTAGTGTATTTTCAGACCCCTTAATAACCAGTTGTTTGATTGTTTGTTTGCTTATGTGTTGTTATTTTTTCAGAAAAGCACAAAATGAATCATTTAAAAAATAATCACGGAGGAGCGGGTTCAGTTGGATGTTAGCATGGTTACTGGGTACAGGTTTAATGTTACATAATGAATCTTATTTCATTTAGTTCCAGGGTTCTGCAATGCTGGTCAAATGTCTTTCCACAATTTGTTATAGAAGAACTACTATGTGGGCAGATCATGATCTGGATACTGGATCTGTCAAAGTTCTATGTTTAAAAACATCAACAGCTCTGATAACGTCCTGGCCTGCAGTCGAAGGATGTTGCAGGTCAGTGTGGTGAGGCAGACATAAGAAGTATCCAGCCTGTGCTTCTCTGTAAATGCCAGTTGTGCTGCCCCTCTAGGGCCACCGCTGAGCCAGGCTGTGATGTACTGTGCCCTACATTAACCCAGAAAGGTCAGTCTTGCCATGGTTCTGACTGAAGACTGCCATCAAAGCCATGGTACATTCAGCTCCACTCTGATGCCCACAGATACATGGCTATCCAGTAGGCCATGTGGAGGAGGAGGAGGTTGCTAGGCATCTGAGAAAGAGAGAGAGAGAGAGAGAGAGAGAGAGAGAGAGAGAGAGAGAGAGAGAGAGAGAGAGAGAGAGAGAG
>JBBIGC010000029.1:9081330-9129166 GCA_037576955.1 Lepidarchus adonis
TGTGTGTGTGTGTGTGTGTGTGTGTGTGTGTTTGGGGGGGTGGGGGGGGGTTATTTTCTGGGACACAAGAGAAGCCCTCACCTTGTGGAAAAAACTACAGAGTATTTTATACTTTATCAAGATTAGTACATTCTGATGTTGATAAGTGATATTTTTCACTGAAAAAAAATGAACTAAAAAGGAAGGGCATTTGTTTTTTGTATAAATAATGCCACATATGCTGCATGCTACTATTAAGCATGGGAATACATTGCAGGGGGGTGTTTTCCCCTCAATAATTAAAAAGCCGGTAAAAGGGAATGAAGAGAAACTTGCTGGCCCAGCACAGGAGCCACTCTCACAGGACTCCACCCAAGGGTTGGCACCAGGCTGGCAGCACCATCGTTCTGGATGGAGTGCAAGGGTGGGCCTGATCATTTTGCCCTTGCTCACTGTTGAGTGTGGAAGAGATAAAGGTATAGAATATAGAAACACAGCGGGTAAGTGGTGAGGAGGCCGTGCTAAACATCATGCTGCCATGAAAGCACTGTGTTTAGCCATTGTGTTTTTATTTTATACTCCTTCCACTCATGATGGCCAAGCTTAATATGCCCAAGCTGTTTTACTGAAGCTACTAGCTAGTTGCTATTTTGAGGTAAAACTAGTTACTACTGACTGGTTATTGGCCTCAACTATTTGAAAACTGCAAATTCTCATTTCACATATCATCTTTTTCTCCTGGCCCCCTATCCTTTGTATACTTTTACATTATTGCTATTTTTTTTATTTATTTATGGCTTAGCATTTTATATGTTGGCTGTTTAAATGACATATTAGCAGGTTATCAAATAAACGTTTGAAAGAAAGCCTTTAAATTCTGTTTATATTCTTTCTATAATAAATGTAATATAATATTACATAAAGATTTATTGATTTATTCATTCATTCTCTCATGCATTGTGTACTATGCTGTGTGGCATGTATAAAAATGCTGGGCAGGTCCACCTCAATTTTGGATCAAGCTGATAAGAAAAGATCTGATTTACTTTAAAAGAGGATTCATTATTTGGACACAAGTGGCTTCAAAAGGTGTGTGTGATGTCTGTGCATTAGAGATATGTAAAGGAAAACAGAAGAAAACTGTTCCTCAGGCGACTGAGAAAGTCAATGCAGGACGTGATCAGGTTAAATTTGACTGTATATGTGATATACACTTAGGGTATTGTACAGGTCTGAATACTAGACGTCTACAGTAAACATGGTCTTGTGGCTGAGATTTGTAGTAAGTCTGTTTGTCATGGTTTGGATCAACTTGACCTCTTAGAGGGAAAGATCACTGCAAATCAATACAGAGTTATTCACACTGACCTCCTTTATTATGTGATCATATGATGAAACATTTCTGTCCTGATGGGAGCGCTCTCTTTCAGGATGAAAATGGGGTCAGTAGAGGGTTTGATGGTATGAAAGTGATGTAAATCATATGCTTTGCCCTTCAAAGTCATGTCAACTCAACTGAGATTTGGACCAATGTGTTAGACAGCATCCTCCATCATCACGCACATGGTACACGACATTTGCTTTCGCCTTCGATACAGCAACGTGTAAAGAAACCAGTCAGAGAACAGGCGGAGAAGAAAGCAGGGCTCATCTGGATTTTGTAGCAGACTGAGGGAGAAAGCCAGTAAGAGAAAGAAAGTGAGTGAGTCAGAGAGAAAGAAAGAAAGGTGGGCTAAAAAAAGATGCAAGCGGCCTCTTGTGCTACTCCCCATGCAAACATGTCACATTGTCTGGCTCCAGTGGCGTGTGAGGACTGCCGAATGTTTACCTCCAACCGAGGATGAGGCAATGGCCTGCTGCTCACCGTTGCCACGACGACTCAGTCCTCCGTTCTGGGCCCTCGGGAAGCCCCTTGCTGCCAAACGTCCTGAATAGACCCCTGCTTTCCTGAGCCTTCGTCCACTCTCAACCAGGCCATCTGGACAGCAGCTCTAGCCTGGAACTCAATGAGCTGTTTGAGGCGTAATGGCTCAAGTTTTGTAATATCCCATTCAACTGAGTTAGATGCAATTCACTGCAGTGATCTGAGCTTTAAAAAGGAGAAACACAATTATGTCACGATTTGCCAGCAACACTAACGTATCAATCACAATTCTGGCCACTGAGACTACACAGCTATTCACTGTTTCTTGTTGAAAAAACGTGTAAAATGTATAATCCCTGTAGATTTCACTGTAGCATTGCACATTTTAGCAACTACAACATTAGCAGTTGCTAATTGCTAACGAACAATTATACTTTACAGTGGCTTATAGGTGTCATGTAAGGTACAGATGCAAAATCATGGGCCATAATGTGTTTTAAAAGAAAATAATAATAGAAAATGTATTATTCATGCATATAATGCTAACTGTCCCACCAATATCAACCATAGAATAATTACAAAGTAACTATTATGAGTAATGCAGTTAAGAACTCAAGTGTGGGCCACATACAGGGACATGGGGCTAAAGTATATTTGACTTATGTCTTGTTGTCCAAGGGCTGACTACATGACATGTCATGACACGGACACAGGATGTCACTTCCTGACCACCATGCTAGAGCTGTTAAGTGTTTTCCCAGCTGGAAGTCTATTGTGAACCTTCATATGCAGTAACTGGGTATTATTAGATTAGACTCAGTCTTTTGAGTGTTAAATCTTTTTAGCAGCTCTGCTGTAGTTTCCTGCAGCACACACAGACATCCCACATCTGAAAACTGCCTGAGTATTCCGCAGTCCTGACCCTGAGAGGAACCCCTTGAGAGACGCAAACACTCACATGCACAGCCAGAGAGATTACGGAAGGAAAGATGGTTTCAGTTCCTGTTTTAGTTGCAGACTGTTTTTTCTGTTTTTTGATCCCAAAGACAATTCTTCTGATCCATCTAGTGTTTACTAGATGCTCATTGTTTTTCCTGTTTTTAATAGCATGGACTAAGTAGGGGTAGGATATTTTACATGTACATGTCTAGGATACATAAGCAGTTATGAAATATTAGAAATCAGCACTACTACATTCATTCATACTTAATACATTCGTAAGTGGTTAATACGTTGTTTTCTGTGTGTAATCACTGTCCATTCTTACAGTACAACGATAATACACTGAAACCAAACTGCTTATCTATTTTGGGTCTCTGGAAGCTGGAGCTGATCCCAGCTGACTAAAGGCCAACCCATCCCAGGGCAACACAAAGACAGACAACCATTCACACACATACTCATCCCAACTGGCAATCTAGAGTCGCCTTTCAACCTGAACCGCAGGCCTTTGGACAGCGGGAGGATATTGGCGCACCAGTGGGCAAACTGAGGATCAAACACAGGAACATGGGGAGAGCTTGCAAACTCAAAAAGGAGCACATGGCCGACCTGGGACCCAAGACCTTCTTGCTGTGATGTGACAGCACTAACTACTGTGCCACCCAAAATACTACATTAATTAACAATTAATTAATTAATTACAATTAAATATTCTAACATCGATCCAGAGCGGTGGTCAAGACATTTGAGTCCAAGACAAGTAAAAGACTAGGACATGACAAAACCTAGTCAACACAGAGTCCAAGTCATAACCAAGTCCAAATGCTTGAGCATGATAACCTTGTGTCTGTGGCCAAAATGAAAATGACAAGTTTGCTTGCACCATGCTCAGAGTGTAGGGAGATGAGTTTTAAAAGATGTTGGTCAATATCAATACTCATTCTAGATATATTTTTAATTAAACAAGTGAACAAGCTCACTTACTGAATGAGTTTGGTTTGAAGATAGAGTGACCCAAGAGAATAAAACAAATACAATCATGTAAAAAAAATACATGCCATGGAAATAATATTCTTCTTATTATTGATTAAACAAAAACAGATAATGCAAAAAGTAACATTAATAAAATCCAGAAAATAGAACAAATATCTCTAGTCCAAATAATAAAAAGAACAACGTTTTGATAGAAAGGTTCTCTACAAATCTGTTGTTCCTTTCAGTCCAAGAAATTAAAAACCTTTGTTTTAAAATAACACACCTGCCCTTGGACTCTTCTAATAGGGGCCATGCTGTTGTAGTATTTACCGAACACTATTTGACATTGTTTTGCTGAAATAAGCAAGGTCTTTCCTGGCAGCGTGCATGATCTTAAACCTATTAACCCACATATTGTTTAGCATTAATAGTGCATTTCTAGATATGCAAGCTACCCATGCCATGCGCTCCAACACACTATTGTTGCTGCAGGCTTTTGATCCGTGCACTTATAACAAGCCTGGTGGTCCTTTTCATCTTTAGCCTAGATGATGATTTCCACAAAGAGTTAGAGGTTTTGATTAATAGGACCACAGGACAGTTTTTCCACTTGGCCAGAGAAGACTGTCCCACTTCTGCATTACGTATGTTTATACAGGTTTTCTTTTTTACAGGGTAGTTTTATCTTGCACAATGGTTGTCAAAAAATATTTGAAAGCACAAAGTTAATACAGAACTGTGTCTTTTGATTGTACTGTGCCATCTGAGGGCCCAGACATTACAGCCATTTA
Organism: Lepidarchus adonis; assembly: GCA_037576955.1. Taxonomy (NCBI): domain Eukaryota; kingdom Metazoa; phylum Chordata; class Actinopteri; order Characiformes; family Lepidarchidae; genus Lepidarchus; species Lepidarchus adonis. The sequence continues at coordinate 9,085,882 of JBBIGC010000029.1, forward strand.
ATATTGGTTTTATGCCTTTTCTCTTCTGTGCAGATTTCTCTGGATTCTCCTTATCTTTTAATGACATTATGTAGCATTGGTGATAAAATCTCCAAATTCTATGCAATTTTACACTGATGTATAAGTAGTTGTGAAATTCATACATCTAATTTTTTTCTTCTCATTTTACAAAATTTCCAGTCTTTTGTTGCCCCGTCCCAACTTTTTGTTCTTCAACAAGAGCATATATTTTCCAAAACATTTGAAATGTTGGTTGTATGTAATGTGACACTCTAAATGTAGTTTTGCGGATTTGCCACTGTATAGTATCACAAATGAGAGATTTTTGTATTAAAATTGCTCTAACTTTTGCAAAGTTCTCCTTTCTATCTGCTCTTAATGTGCTGTTATACTGCTATTTTCAGTTTAATATGTGACATTTCTTAATGTTAGTTTAACTTCAGTTAAAATAAAATTGCAATTATTACAAGTAACCACAATCCAGTTATTTCAACTTCTTGTTAACATTTGGAAACTGTGCACTAGCTTAAATGAAGGATAGGGATTTGCTTGGGCTTAATGCAGCTGATTCCATTTCATTAAAATTAGCTCATTAATGACCTTTAAGATCAGACGGGGACATCCCTACTGTCTGGCTGTAATTGCAGCTTCTTGAACTGCAGAAAAGCAGTGTAATTTTCACAAGCAGCACCACTATCCATCACCCAGTCTGGGCTTAGGCAGCTTCCTTCCTAAAGGCGATCTGAGCCAGGCGCATGCTCTTTATTTTCATTTTGCAGTGAGAAAGGGATAGCAATAATGTGTGCTCTTCAAATATTTATAGGCTGAACTTGCTATTGGGTGGTGAGCAGGTTTCTGTGCAGCAAGAAATGGTGCTGGTTTAATGAAAGCCTGCCAGGACTTAGTAAGAATTTCATGACTGTCTGAGGGGAAAGAAGAAGACAATGCCCATATATTCTTATTCAATGTGATTTTTGAATAGAAATAAAAGTTCAGATTTTTTTGTCAATGTCTTCCCTAGAACCCGCTAACCAAATTAACTAGAGCTGATATTTCCCTTTGTGTTGAAGCAGTTATTTGTTATTTTTTCATGCCTTTACTTACCAGTGCTGACGTGAACATAAGAAAGAAACTGGGACTAAATCCTCCTGGATATTTATTTCTTTATTTGTTAACAGTTCTGCCATAAGACCATTTTGTTCTTCCGAAAGACAATCAATAAATCATCAAATATTGGTTTAAAATATCAATGAAGTCCGTCAGGTGCCAATGATTGTATGTCTTTGCAATAATAGCATAATGATTCTGATATTTCTGTGCACCTCAGTATGCTCAAACCTTTAAAAGGTCAAAAATAAGTAATTTCTGCCTATTTCTGATCATCAACACAAAGAATGAGAAACGAGAGACCCTCTGAAGAATCAACGGTTGATAATATTGATATAGTTTCACATTTTAATACTCATTGAGATCAGCATTTTCTAAATGAAAAGTTATAATGCATTTTAATGTTCAGAACACCAGTGTTGTGAATATGTAGCCACATATTATATTTGCTATACACACCATCTTCAAAATTCATTAGTGATTCAAAACTGTAATTATTTTGAAGAGTAGTCTAGGGCCATGATTATTTTGAAACTATTTTTCAAACTACAATAATACAGCACACAGCAAAAACACAGATTTTTTAAAGGACTAATTTGCATACAGCAGCGTTCAGTAATGTCAGCTGCACAAATAGAAAGAATAAACTATATATTTGACCCTGTTTAGTGATACATGGCTGAAGAGATGAGAGGAGTGTGAATTGTGTGGTTTTATGGGGTGGGGGGCACAGACGTTAGCTTTATGTGTGTGGGTACCGGGCGGGAGTCACCGCTGTGATGCAGTAGGGTGGATAGCTCATGTGCAGCAAGACCGTCCACCCCTCCGACTCGGTTGCCTACACATTGCTCACACACTCAGGCTGGTAAAACTGCCTTTTGAGAAGCTTGAGCTCAAGCTTATTCCCTTTATATCTGTATGTCCCTGCACATGGCTTCAGGCTTATCAATCAGTCATCAGCACTGCTCTGTTCTCTCCAGGACACACACAGTGTTTATGTATGTGTGTGACACAGATGACGAGTGAGGTGGAGAGAAGAGAGAGAGAGAGAGAGACAGAGAGACACAGAGACACACAGAGAGAGAGAGAGGTGCCAGAAGAAGCCCCAGCTGTTCATGCATCAGCAGAAATCTGGCACAGTGTTGCAAAAAATGGGGATTGGGGAAAGATTTAGCACACAGTGCTAGAGTCCATCAAACATGATGGGTCAGCCAACCAGACTGTTACCATGGAGACATGTGAGCAGGGTAAAAGTGTCTGTTTTCATATAGACCACGGATCACAAGCCATGTCTGCTTTACAGCCAGAAGACTATTGGTCAGTGTGTGAGAGCTTCAGTTGTTGCAGTGATTTTGCAGGAAATCCAGAGAAAAGCAGGGAACCAATTATGTCAGGTTTCCTTCGTAGAATTTGACCATTTAAACAGAAAGGGTGAAGCCAGTTTCATCGCTGAGCTGTACCTGGTCATTCTGAATCTATTTACTCTGTATTATTTTATCTATCAAAAACTTTCCTGAAAACAAGAACATTTTTGTAGTTATTAGTGTTTATTCTACTGTTATGTCACGTTTTTCTAGCCGGACAATGAGCAATTTTCCTGAGAGGCTAAGTCTTCTACAAAATCTGTATGTTTGACCACATGTCCTGACATTGTATAACGACAAATGTGTGTGGGTGTGTGACAGCAGATCAGTGTAAACAGAATTAAGCATCTGTTCCTTATGCCAGACACACTGAACTGAATGCCAGAAAAGATACACTTCCTGATGCAAAGTTATTGTTGTGTGTGTGTGTGTATGTGTGTTTGTGTGTTTGAGGAAGTGTGAACTCTAGCATGTTTGCAAGCATACTAATACTGAGCAAGAGTGTGTGCGCAGCGTGATTGTACATGTTTGTTTATTTGTGTGTGAGACGAAATGAGAGTGTACTTTCACACTGCCCTCTCAAGCTTGCCAGCTGGAGGTTTAGAGTGAAAATCAGATTAAATCAGAACACTCCAGGCTGTGACATCTGGCCTCACGGCTTCTATCTCAGACCCTCCGACAGTGTGTGAAAAGGCTTTGTCTGTTATTGGATGGAGCCCCCTCGCTCCTGTCAACATCTGTTAGCACACAGTCAACCAAAACACCATTAAAGTGACAGTTTGGCCAAAAATGTAAGTTTTCACAATTGCCCTTCCTCCTGCTAATGCTCCCTGCTCCCTAATGTAATCAATCAGCCATGATTACTTACTTTAGTACTTACACCTTAAGTGCTGAAGTAGTTCCGTCCTGCTGCTGCCCTTAAACAGCACAAGAAATGTCAATACTGAATAGGGCTGCAAAAGGGCGGAAAATTCCAGGTAAATTTCAAGCACATTTCCAGGAAACTTTCCATGGGAACTATGGAAATATTCCAAATTGAAAACTTTTAATGGGAATTATAGGAATTTATGAAAATTAATGGGAATTAATGAGAATTAACTTAATTATAACCATTAATTTTGGTTAATTTAAATCATACACAAACAAAGAATTTGTTTAGTTATAAGCAGATATGCATGGAAAAGGATACAATAAAAAAAAAGACAGATTTATTTGTTAGCAGAACTTATCAGTGCTTAATTTTTTCACTGAATAACAACATGAATGTTGAGTACAATATTCCTTGCAGCTCGCCCTTTGAAACGTAAAATGAAAGAAACTCTTTTCCTGCAAAGCGTCTGATTCAGCATGTCAAATAAAAACACTTTTCCTGAAGCTGCTCAAGCCTGTTTTGCATGTTCTGCATTTTGCCAAACACTTTCAGGCTTCTTCCTAGACCTAAATATTCTCAGGATTTTATACTTTGGGTCCAACGTGTATGCTGCAGTGTACCTGCCATTTTTCTGATAAAAAGCATTAATGCAATTCAGACAAGTAGATTACTTAGCTGAACAAATGGAATGGTCTTCAAAATACTTTGCAACTTATGTATACAATTTTATATGGTTTCATAAAACCACATCATATTTACAGAATCCAGCACCATGAAAAGCTAGCCTCTTTAATGAAATTGTGCTAGCTAGCTTAGCATATCTGGTTTACAAGTTAGCTAGCTACACTTTAAATACATTTTGATTGAACAGGTTCTAGTTAACACTATAGATCAAATATTATCTCATAGTATCATCAAATCTACTTGACTTTATGTAGTGCTTGGGTTTAAATGTGTGGCTTCAATAGTCTGTATCTGTGTTGTGGGCTCAGAAAAGTCGCTTTAGTAGTTCAGAATTCTAGAAATCATTGTGCATGTGATTGGGCAATAGCATAAATACTCAACTGTATTTCCATCAAATCTGATTGTTTTAGCCAAGATTATGCTTTATATTTTTACCAAATATATTTAACGTTCCTAGCCTTCAACTTTAAAAACTTCCTGTTTATTCCAATAAATTCCCATAAATTCTTCTTATTTCCCATGGAAAGTTTCTAACTTTGAAATTTCCTATTTTTAAACACTAATCCTGAAAAATAGAGCCTCTTACAAAACTAACTTGATATTTGAGTAGATGTGTTTCTGATTATCACAAATGCGAATCCTGACACATTTTTCTGTATATGTTTGATGTATGATATGACAGACAAGTTAAAACTAATAACAAAAACAGAAGTAGCCGTGATATGAAAACCTGATTCATTCGTTTTCATAGATAATCATTTCATGCAGTTTCAGAATTTTTGTTGGAACTTGAAACTGACACCTTCCTCAGGAATGCTCTTACTGTACCATATTTCCATACCTGATAAATGCATTTCATTCAGTTACTGACAAGAGGAATCTTCTCATATTACCAGTGTAAAGCCCATTGTGCAGATTGGGTTTCAGAACAAGGAAAGCAGATTTAGACTCCATTAAGACCATTTTCATTATGTTCTTTCATGAAAGGCAAAGTGATCTAGTGCTCGCACAAAGCGCACACCAAATTAAATCAACCACTGTGAGGCACACACAGTTATAGTGTTATGAAACATTTAGATAAACTAGCTTATTCAGGCTAAGGAAATGAATAGGCTTTAAATGGGCCACAGAGCGCCCCCCCCCCCCCTTCTCTCCCATTACCCCCAATGCTTTGCTGTAGAAACAAAAACATTTTATATGCTGTTTCTTTGAGTTAGGTGCCTTTTCCCAACCTTCATCTCTCCTTGTTTCTTTGAAGTGTCAAAGACTGAACAGGGTTGATCTCTCAATTCTTAATTATTCAACTTAATAACAGATCTTTATTATGTTAAATGTAAGAAATATTTTAAGGAACGTTATCCCTTTTTTGAGTATCCCTGATATTTTTTTTGGTTAAAGTTTCCACATAAACTTTAGTCCTTAAAATTAATCTTTTGTTATTGTGATTTTAAGAATAATTTATATGAATAACCCGTGTTCTGTTTGACTGGCATGTATTGTACATCTTTTAAAAAGCAGCCCAGACCAATAACATCACAAATCAATGAAATCATTTTGCTGATTAATATATGTAAAATCACCATGGATGAAAAAAACAAGGAAAATTTGCATCTTTGATGAGCTCTTTAAACATACATTGAATATGTATACATATAAACATCTGTTGGAAAATGGCCAAAAGATTTGTAGATTTAGACAAAAATGTGCCTCATAATATTGAATATTATGAACATATTTCATTTAAGATTTCACACACAATTTTAGCCTGTCTTGACAGTTGTATTTCTGCTTGGGTCCTGTAGGTGGCGCTCCCCTGAGCGAGCTGTCATGGCCATCTTCCCTGGCTGTGGTGGCCGTTTCCTTCTCTGGCCTCTTCACGTTCGTCTTCCTCATGCTTGCCTGCCTATGCTGTAAGAAAGGGGACATCAGCTTCAAGGTGAGTGTGCCCTCAACGCCCAAACTTCACTTCATCCATCAAACAGTCCAACAACATAAAAATGATGAAGGATTAATCTCTGGTTCTTGGTTTTAGTGGGTTTTTTATGTAGTGTTACTCCATTAAATTAGCTTAGATCTTTTAACACATTGCTTACCGTTTACTGGTTCATCCCTAAAATCACTGTGGAACTGCAAAGAGCAGTTGTTAGACTTGGAGGTAATCCACACGCTGCCATGTGTACATTAGCTTTCAGTTCAAAACATGTTGCCTTTTTAAGAATATTTCATTTTCACTTTTATTTTTCAGCTATTTAATAAAAAAAACCTTGTTGAATACCAGCAGAACATACATGGGAATCACATGGGTCTATGCAGACTGTCCTCCCTAATGTAGAGCTATGATAACTTCATACTACATCAGAGGCCCAACTTGGTTCAGACTGATAAATAGTGAGTGCAGACTAGTTGATGTGGGTTAGGATACAGTATGACTCACTGTAAATGTAGATGACTATTGACTTTAGCTTTAGATTCAGAGCTCCAGAACTAAACTAAAGAAGTACATTTTGCACTCCCTCAAACATTTGAACAAAACCTTTTAAAATGTTCTTCCCCCGTACATTAGCATGCAGCTATTTCTATTAGCATGCAGCTATTTCTATTAGCATGCAGCTATTTCTAAGTGTGTTTTTTGTCTTTTTTATAGGTGTATGCTACTTTTGGTGTTATGTTGTTGTTGTTTTTTAAAAGATTTTAGGTCTGTGACTCCAGCAGACACCATCCATAACAGCTTCAATAATGCAGGATGTTCCCAAGCTTCTCACTGGCAGTATGAGTGTATGAACACAGACAGAAAGAGAGACAGAGCGCTGTACAGCGTTTAGCTGCACTCATGCGGCAGTAGATGGAAGGGTATGGTCAGGAGAAGGAGGATAAGTGGTTATCAGGAACAGTGCTGTCATGGACCAGTGAGAGAGCAGGTGTGCACCAGTGTTTCTCAGCGAGGGCAAGATTGAGGAGCACTAATGCTTTGTAGCTCAGTCGGTCCTGTCGTAGCAGTAGCCACAGAATGCCAGAAGGAGCAGGACCTGTAGCTGCAGGCTTGCTCTGTGTTCGCCTTGGAAACTGTCAAGTAATTTGCCAAGGTCTTATCAGCCTGGGCCTCAGAGCGGCTCTGACAGATGCTTAATAGGAGGATACCTGCTGTCTTTAAAGCAGAACTGTTTGCGTGTATGCACATGTGTGGGTGAGTAGTTTGTCCCAATCTTTCTCACACTGGGTCGTTAGTGACAGACTGTGAAGGTGGCTGAGTCAGAGATGTCACTGTGTCACTGATAATTAGGCTGCTGTTTGCAGTTCTGCAGACATTGCAGGGATGCCACCCTGCAGAGTGGAGCTGTGTGTGTGTGTGTGTGTGTGTGTGTGTGTGCAGTTTATCATTAGTGAGAATAATGACCTGTATGGACAAAGGCAAGGAGATAATAGGACTGTTTTTTCATCAGGGAGAGAGAGATGGGGGTGGGGGTGGGGTGTGGTGTGGTGTGGTGGGAGGGAAAGGGACAGGGAGAGAGAGAGAAAAAGGAACGGAATGTAAAAACTCCAGCTAAGCTACTCCATTTCCCCCGCTCTATCTGCTATAGCACTTTTCCACCCCCTCTTCTCCCTCTGCTTGGATGCTGTCTGCAGCTGGCTGTTCTTTAAGGACTTGTGGCTCCCTCGTTTCTGTCTCACTGATCACTAAAGCACAGTGTGTGTGTGTGTGTGTGTGTAGGAGTGTTCTAGGCACCGCACACCAGTGTCCTGCGCTAATGCAAGGCTCACGGCTACGAGCTTCTAAAAAGACACATAAATGGAGTTTTTACTGCGGTTTGGAAACAGTAACCAGAAGGCTTATGGCTAAAAGGTGCTGATACAGTCTAGAAGATTGTTCATATGTTACAGTTCTGTGTCACTGAACCAAACAAGATAACTGATCTAAGTGTGTAAATGACATATAAAAATAAACAGGTTTAGAAAGAGGCTGGTTATAAGAGAAAGGCAGATTTTTTTCAGAGGTGGAAAGTAGAACAGCTAATATTAGCATCATAAAATATCGTATTTTACCTGACATCTCTGTACTATTTTAATGATTCTGTAGGGAAAATGAACTGGTCTGAATTTATGTGGGGACGTATGGACTGGGGTATGGCCTCATAGTCCACTTTGGGAGGCTCAGTTGGAACATACTGCAAAGTGGTTCATATGGCTCAGTATACTTACATTTACTGCCTATATGTCATGACCAACAAGATCACTGTTACAATACTCTACATATGATTTTTGTGACACAGAATAGAAATTGATAACCATGTTTAAAAATGTTCATGTTTAAATCTTTAAATCTGAAATCTACATTGAATCTGTGAATTTTTACCCTGGAATAGGTTGTGGGTCATGTTCATCCAGTAGAAATAGAATCTCTGAATCTCTGTGGGAATTGTACAAAATCAAAATGAGATTTTCTTAATACTCAGTATGTGTAGATATATGTTTGTTACAATCTATTCTTGCTCCAACACATTTTTCTTCTAATTCATAAGCCCATTTTTGCTTGTTGCCCATTGTGAAATATTCTTCATGTGCAATATTCTCCGTACTACTTTTTCACTACATAATTTAACTTAATAAAAGTCCTCTATTAGATTTTATTCTATTAGACTATTTAATTTTTACATTATTCTATTTTAATGTTCTGTGTCTCTGTGTCTTGTGTGCTGTGGCAGTCATTACAAACAATTTCCCCCGGGGATCAATAAAGTTTTCTGATTTTGATTCTGATTCAGTTGAGTGATGGACCAATAGGATGATTCCCTCCCAGCTTCCTTACTAGTGCAGGGGAGTTGGCTTGATTCTATACAATATATTGGTGTTTGGCTTTGGGCAGTTATAACACCATGACACCATCTGAGTGTCTGCATCAATGGCAAAGGGGAGATGTGGAGTTCTGCTGGTTCTGAGTTGCTTCCATGCTGGAGGCTGGGGTGGGAGTATACAAAGCCTTGTTGTATACAAGTTACTGAAAGTTACGTGTGGGTTGAATGTAATATCTCTTGCTGCAGCAGAGGGCCCCACTGTCCTGTTTCTGATGGTTCTTGAGGAGGCAGTAGTGTGTCAGAGGAGGAATATGTGCTTTGCTAAGTATGCAGTAGGCTGTGTGTGTTTCATGCACATATGTGAGTTGCTTGTTTTGGGGTCAATAAGGCCATTAGCCAGTTATATGCACTGATAGGCAGAATAGTCTAAACTTATACAACTTATTCTTATTTTCTGCAGTAAAGCAATGTCAAACAAAAAGTTCCTTTTCAGAATCATCGTGAGTAGAAGCAGAGAAAAAGCTATAAAAATACATAAGCCTGTAGTTCATTCTAGAGTTGCAGTGAAGTAAAATGATGAAGTTATAACGTAAAAGGCATGAGCAGGTCCAAGGACCAAGGCCAACCAGGTGCTGGAGCAGGAGAACAGCATGAAATAAAAGGGGAAAAACCCTAAAATGAGTTCTTCACAAACAGGGGTGGACCGTAATGAAGTAGATTTAGTTGAGTATTGCAATAAAGTACAGTTTTTGATTATCTGTACTTTACTAAAGTATAATTTTTGGAATTACTTTTACTCCACTACTTTTGTAAGACAAATATCCTACTTTTGACTCAAGGTTCTTGCTACTCGTTCCTTTTTTTCAATCTTCTTTTCTAATAGTTTCATGTGTGCATTCCTCACTGGACAACAGCCAATCACAGTAAACTGCTCCTGTCTAGTGGTCAGTTGGTGGTGGTAATAATGGCTGCAGCTACAGCAGAGAGAAACGATAAAGAGACAGCTTCCTCACCAGAGCACACATGGCCTTATCTCAAATCCATGTCTGAGATCTTTGAAATAAAAAACAATTTGTACCATTACTCTTTGCTCTGTTATGGCTATCCCTTCTTCTTTCAGTTGTTGATATAGACTTTGTAGCAGATTTCACAAGGTCTTTACTACAGACACCACATTCAAGTCATTGTATTCAGGGGTCTGTTCCAGAGTTATTACTGTAGGTTCTATAAATAACATTAAACAAAAAATAACATTTATTACATTTACAGCATTTGGCAGATGCTCTTATCCAGAACGACGTACATGGTGAGCGGTAGAGGGTTAGGCACCTTGTTCGAGGGCACTTCAGCCTGAGTATTTTGTGAAGTATTTTTAAAAGCAAGTACTATAGTACTTTACATCAGGGAAAATCTTGGATGCACAACTTTCACTTGTAGTGGAGTAAAAATGGACCTGGTGAATCTACACTTTAACTTAAGTACAGTTTACTTTCAACCTCTGCTCACAAATAGACTAGAGCAGAAGTAGTATGAACATGATATTTACTTAAAAAAAGGAGGAGTAACAGGGAGTACAGTAACAGTATACATTTTATTGTCACATAATTGATTATGAATTTTTTTTGGCATCTCTAGTTAATACTTGGCTTTGCTTAAATGTAATGGCATGTAAGATTCTTCAGCTTATCAGCAGAGAGAGAGAGAGAGAGAGAGAGAGAGAGAGAAAGAGTGAGAGGGTGGGTTGCCAGGGGTCCGGCAGGTCAGAGTTTTCCAGTCCAGCTTCTTACTCTATCTGTTCCCCAACACACAGGACTGTCAGCCTAACACACAGAACCAGAATGTCTTGGTAAAGCTCAGCAGGATTCAGCAAACGAGAGTCACTTTCTTTATTGTTGTATTATCAGCAGGCAGTGAATTACAGTCTTCAGTGGCACAGTCAGTATCTCACACAACACATTACTGAATTTTTTCTGTTTTCAATTAATTTATCAATAAAAAGTAAAGACACGGCCACACTGTTAAAACACTTGGACCACAGCCATTTATAAAGCCTGGCTTTTGATATGAAAAATTCTTGATTTTTTGTGGGTACAGGTTGTAGAGATGACAAGGCAAAAATACCAGGAAGTGTTCATTTTAGTTCAACCTTGTGCTAAGATGTTTTCTTCTGGATTCATGCCAGTCTCATAGAAGCATAATTAACACCCCCACTCGCTATCTGTGAATTCTGAAAATGACCTGCTCAGTTCACACACAGACATGCTGGGGCATTACATTGTCTTTATATTAGGCTCTAGGTTTCATTTGCCCCCACACATACTGTGCACCCTACACTAAATCCTTCCAGTGCATGTGTACAATTATCCTTGTGTCAAGCCTTGTGTTCATGTTTCATGTCATAATTTGTCCTGTGCAGGAGTTTGAGAACACTGAAGGTGAGGAGTACCAGGCTGACCTGTCCACTCTGGCCTCACCTGGCTCCCAGGACGGTCCAGACGTGTACATCCTGCCTCTGACTGAGGTTTCACTACCTGTTGCCAAACAGCCAGGTAGATCAAGTAAGAACATGTTTTCTTTTTTAGTGAATGGAACTGATATAGTGTATTATCTTGGACTACAGTTGGACAAGTATCACTTGTTGTTGTCACAGTGTTGGTCATCACATTACTAACGGCAATATGCAGGTGAGTCATCTAACCAGTCACTAAATGCTTTATTGTGTGATGTCAGTATCCTGTGCAAAATCAGAAGCTGAAGATTATTTCAATTAGTTTTGAATAAAAGAAGTGATTACCATGAAACATAACATAAATAATTTAATTCAAAACTAATAAGTAAATCTTTGGCCGTATCAAGGACAAGTGTTATAATCATAATATGTGGCAATATGGTTGCAATAAAAAATTAAAATAAAAAAAAACCTGCCATATTGTGCATCCATAACCAGATGGGAAATTTGTCTGGAAACATATTCCAATAAAAAATACTTAAAGTGTAATGTACACAATGTAATCATACATGCAGTTACGTATACATGCAAATAACTCTATATATTTCCATCTTTCTTAATTAAAATATCAGCTAATAAGACAAAAATGTCTATAAAATACTTTTGAAATGACTATATATAAAGGTCTGTCTAAAAAAAGCACAAACCCCAATGTAAAAACAAAAATCTGTAATTTGTCAATTTTCTTTTCTTTATTAAACTGGCAAAAGTACAAAGAAATGAATTTTAATGTTCTTGCCTGAACAACCTGCATTTTGTAATTATAAACAAGTTTTGAATTTGACAAAAAAAGTTGAAATAGAGCCAATACAAGAGCAAAACCTTTATAGAATATTGAAGTTATTTAGAAGGGAGTCTTTTCAAGCAAAGATCACCATAGAATTATTAATCAGTTCAAAAAGAACATTTCCCAAGGCAAAAATAAAAAAAAATTGTTGGTCTTTCACCATATACAGTACATCATATTTTGAAAATAATGTGCTGATTAACAGTCCAGATTTATCTCCTGTTGAAAATGAACAGTACCTCACCGTTGAATCAGACGTTCGACTGTTGAGTGAGTGTTTTAAACAGGAATGGGTGAAAATTCTACTTGTAAAACTGCAAGTGTTTAGTATTAGTAATAAAGTGTTCCTCATTACTGAGTTTCTAGTGTATTTTACAAAATGTCCAAACTTATTTGTTTGTAAAATGAATCACACAACTTAACATAATTGACAAAATCTTCCATAATAGTACATTCTGCTAGAAGACAGTAAAGTATGTACAGTATGTATGTAGTGTGAAAAATATAGCATAAAAACATTGTTTACTGATGTGTTGATATTTGCTAAATTGTAGTTTATTACTTTATTGTTTACTACACTTTTTATTTTTGCTGCACCAAGTTAAGCTTTATCCATCTGAGAGCTTCATACAGAGGTAAGATTTATAATAAAACAAAATCAAAGCCATTCATAGCTTACAACACATTAAATAAGAAATATGTAATATTTAAGACATATTCAAAATCATAGTGTAATATTTTTATTTTCATTCCAGGTATAACATTCTATTAGGGAATAAACAGATGGGATGCTTAATACTATACAGTTTTATCAGACGGTATAACACTGCTGACTGCTGCATTTAAATCTCAGTGTTAGTGAAGCATTTGGCCATTTTCTTTGACAAGCTCCAATAATTTATGAAAGTTTAACATAATTTCATCCTACAAACTATCCTACACACTGTATAAGTAATGTCGCTCAAGAGTAAAGTATAGTGCTGCGTATGTAACTGATATGGAATGTAAAGAGCATATGACGCTGCATTTTTCAGCTTCTTCTACTCGACTCTAGAACAATAGTGGGTCAGAGTCAGATACCAGTGGCATACTGAACTCGTGTTGTGTGGCCTGGCTTGGCATTGTGTGTCTTAATTGCCCCGGTGAAGAACAGGACCTCTGTCCTGGTCTGCTGGGACTGCATATGGAAAAAGAGCAGTGGCATTATTTGCGTTCTTGCGGTGACCATTGGAGCAGAGATCAGGCTGCCGTGGGGAGCTGGATGCACATCTGTTTGTTGCGTAACATGTAGGGAGGTTGGCCCGCTGGACTGCACCGTGGCATGAGGCAGCCATGTGAAAAGCAAAGTGGAAAGTGGGGAAAGAGAGCCAGAGATACAGAGAGAGAGAGGGAGAGAGAGATTCTCACATCCCTATAAAACCAGAACATATATAACAACTTTATAACAGGGCTGGCAAGTGGCTCCATATTTGATGGTTCATGTTGAAGGCGGCTTCAACATGAACCATAATGGACCACGCAGCCTGGCTGGATGAGCCTTCATTTCCATGAATTAAAAGATAAACAGCAGATTGAGTGACTGAGTGGGAGCTCTGGTGTGTATGAGTGTGTGAAGCAGTGTGTGAGTAAGATGCTCACTCTATGACTCACGTGCACTGTCTGTGTGGAGCGTATGGGAGGGGGCTGTGGGGAGGAACCTGAAATTCTCCCCACGGGCAGGGGACTGGAAGGAGAACCATGAGCCGGGCAGCCAATGGCCTCCTAGTCCTCTGGTCGTCCATGGTTACGGCTACGCGATTGGTCCAGGTGTTGCGGGTGAGGGTTGGGGTTTGTTAGGATGGGTCTCCCATTAGACCAAGAAGGGCTTGGTCACGGCGAGTCCAGATCCTGCTCTTATTTTTCCTCCCTCTCCTCCTCATCCTCCTGCCGCAGATTACAGTTTGGTTTGGCCTCTCTTCATGTCCCTTGTGTTGCGTGATGTCAGACTCTTTCCTCAGCACAAGCGAAATCATTTCAATGCAGAGCGTGTAAGAAGTGCCTCAGCTCATTGTTCCTTCCCTATATTACTGTGCACAATATAGAGCCTATAATGACAAGCCCACACAGAGAATGTGCACTGTATAGCATTTGCATTTGAGGACGAACATTCATAGGCCTTACTCGCCCACTGTTACAACGGCATGGAGTTTAGCTCACATTCTCTGTGACTGATATCACACATTTGTGGTTAGATTACATTAAAACCATCACTCTAGCCTCGTCTAATCTCATGTGAACGTGTGTTGGAAGGCTGTCCTTCTCCACAGTGGTATTCTGCCGCGCTCTAATGCATTCTGAACACGGGCCAGGCTCTGTGCAAGCCTGCACTGGGAATGCCAGGAGTAGGGTGGGAATGCATGGCTCCTAGATTCCGCAGGAACACTATAAAAGACCCAGTTGAAGCCAAGAGTAGGAAAGGAAAGAGAAAGACGGTTGTGTGTCCAAATGGGTGCAGGCAGTGGAGGGTGGTGAAGGAGGGTGGGGGCAGGCTGTTATCGCCATGACAATCTGGGCTGTGAGGAGCAGAGAATGGGCCTTGTGTCCCAGCTAGTACTGGGGGTACCAGGCGCTGCCACGTCCGGCACAAAAGCGGCAATTTAGTGCCGGAGAGGAGCGTGAGCGGCTGGAATGAGTGACCTCTGGAACAGCGAGGAGGAGGAGGGGGCCGGTTTAATAGGAATAATACAGGGAGGAGACTGTAGCAGGGGACCAGGAGATACACACATAGACAGTGTGTGTGTGTGTGTGTGTGTATTGGGAGGGGTTCATGTGTTTGACAGAGGCCTTTCTGTTTGTCTCAACCCCCTCAGTTCTATTGGGTGGAAGAGACAAAGATGTTACAGTGAAAACAGGGGCCATTATGCGCTTCTTATGTCATTGCCGGTGGCTCCCGATCGGCAGAAGCAGTCTGACACGCGACAGGTCAAGAGAACAGGCGCTAAGCAAGGGTCCGGAGCGCTGCCAAGCTCTTGAAGAGCTGAACTCTCGACTGGAGGCTTATAATAGGAGAACATCGCATCAAGAAATGGACCGTGTTCCAGAGAACCAGCTTGATGAACTGGTGGGAATGTTGTGGAACAGCAGGATGGCCTTGACCGCTGGGAATGAGAAAAGGGAGGACTGCTTTCTCAGCTGCACAAGGGCTCATGGGGTTAAGCCCCTAGGGAGTGGGCAGAGGCAGGGAGGCTTGGAACGGGCCAGCACTGACTTTTCGGTTTGCCCCCAAAGAGCCATTCACCCACTTGCCGCTTTGCAAGCATGGTCGCACTTTCTCTCATCTTCACCTTTGTCTTCGCCATCCTTCTTTGGCTGAATCGTGAAGACCAGCTGAGATTAGTCCGAGTTTATGATGCTAACCCTCTACAAGCTTGGCGTAAGAATTGTGTGGTGCCATTGTAAAATGCTATTTCTTAATCCTGCACTTTAGGACCTGCTATATTACACAATTCCCTCTCTTCCCATATCTCTACACCCCTGATCGAACTCAACAGCTGGTTTTGAAGCTCTTTATGAGGAGGATCAGAGATGTTGTGACAGGGAACAGTTGAAATTGAAAGGTCCCCAGTTGGAAATCTCGAAATCTCTTTCATTCGAAGAAGCATTTTTGTCTTTGAGACGCTGCTGGAGCTGGGGGTTGGTGATCTCTTGCTGCTGAGGTTCCTTGGAGCTTAGGCAACACACTGATGTGTGTTGGCACATTGTTCATTGTTAAACAAGTCACATTTACCATTTTCATGACACTGCATTCTCTCAATTCTTGCTCTCCCTTCTGTTCTCTCTCTTTTAGTCCAACTGCTGAAGTCAGCAGACCTTGGGCGCCACAGCCTCCTTTACCTAAAGGAAATTGGCCAGGAATGGTTTGGAAAGGTGAGCCACCTAAAACAAACAGCCCTTTAGAATGAAGGACTTGGAGCAAAGCAGCTGGGTTCTCGCATGCCCTCTTGGAATGGGGTCGAGGGCTGATGCAAGCCTGGTAGAATGTGTGCATAATTTGCGGATGATCTCAACTGAAGCCACTGTGCCACGGCAAGCTGCTTCTGAAACTCAAACATGTGAACTGCTTGGGTGAATTTGCATGGTGGATTCCACATCTTCTGCATGCTTTGTAAATCTCTGCTGCTCAGCCATCAGCATGGCTCATATATGTCTGTCTGTGCCTGAGATTGTGTGTGTGTGTGTGTGTGTGTTTCAGGTTTTGCTGGGAGAAGTGAATGCTGGACTCAGCACCACGCAGGTGGTGGTGAAGGAGCTGAAAGCGAGTGCCAGTGTACAGGACCAGATGCAGTTCCTGGAGGAGGCCCGGCCTTACCGGTCTGAACCCATGATTATTCCTGATTATTTTTTCTTTTTCTTCCTCTCTCCCTCTTTTCCATTCATTTTTTTGCTTGACATTCTCTTAAATACAATCATACAATCTTATACAATCAAATTCTAGGGTTTTTGAAGAAAGGAAGCATGCTTATGTGTGTGTGTGTGTGTATCCCACAGTACTCTCCATCATCCTGCGCTCCTGCAGTGCCTGGCCCAGTGCACAGAGGTTACGCCCTATCTCCTGATTATGGAATACTGCCCCCTGGTATGTCACTCTCTTTCAATCACATAAACACATGCTTTGTTTCCTTAGGGCTGAGGTTTCAAGGTAGTATGAATAAATAACCACGGTTGGTTCTGCATATCTAAGGGGGCTGCATGCTCCCTCTGCTGGTCAGTTAATGGCCGTTCTGATTAACCCCTCTATTCCCAGTGTTAGCAACACGGACGTGGACATTAGAGTGAATATGAGCGAAGCCGACAGAATGGTAGCCCATTACTGCTAATCTTTCTTCTCGCTTTCGGCTTTTTCAGGGTGATGTTAAGGGATACCTCCGCAGCTGCCGAGCGGCCGACTCAGCCACCCCTGACCCTTTGATTCTCCAGCGAATGGCGTGTGAAATTGCCTCTGGCCTTCTGTACCTCCACAAACACAATTACATTCACAGGTGAGGAGCCAGGATTTTTCTCTTGCTCCTTTTGTCTCTGTCCGGTCTGTGGATTTCAGCTACCGTTTACTGGTCTCTCCCTGCAACAATATCCTGGTGCTGCCTGAGTGCCTCTCACAGACTCCAGCATCAGTGATTTTGTTGCTGGGGGTGAACCCTTAGATCATCAAAAGCTTTGAACAACATGGGACCATCCCAAAACAATGTGAAACGAGCTTACAGACATTTTAACCACCTTTGCTTTACACAGACTATAAATTAGGTGGTGTGCTTTGGCATGCTTGCTTCCTCAGTGACCTCGCTCTCAGAAACTGTCTACTCAGTTCAGAGATGACGGTGAAGATCGGAGACTACGGCCTCTCCCATAGCAGGTACAAGGTACGCCAGCAATTCTTTGGGACTGCTCCTCAAGCTTCGCTTTCCACCATATTATCACTTAGTCGGTGACCTGTTTTGCATCAGAATTTGCCTCTGTGTTTTTTCAGGACGACTATTTTGTAACAGCTGATCAAATTTGGGTGCCTCTGCGATGGATTGCCCCAGAGCTCATCGATGAGGTCCATGGTAACTTGCTGGTGGTGGACCAAACCAAGGCTAGCAATGTCTGGTGAGAAAAGCCTTGAACGTCACCTCTTAGATGGATGGGAGAGAGTAAAATAGTGCCTATAAAAATAGACTTTCTTTTGGGATTACTCACAGGACAAGTTTTTTGACTTCACAGGTCGCTGGGTGTGACAATCTGGGAGCTGTTTGAGCTTGGGAACCAGCCATACAGACACTACTCTGACAGGCAGGTGCTGACTTACGCAGTGAAAGAGCAACAGTTGAAGCTACCGAAGCCTTTGCTGAAAGTACCCCTGTCTGACCGCTGGTGAGTCATCTCAGCTCCTGAGTCATAATCACATCACCCTCTAGTAACCTGCCTTCCTCCTGCCCAATCATCAGTCCCCCTCCACCAAATGCAAACCAGTGGTACCACAGGCATGGCAGCTAGTCATCAATTACCCATGGAATTAATGCAGCCAAACCAGTTAATGTATTTTCGCTTGTATGTTCCCCCCAGTGGTCGTTCCATTTTCTCTTTAGTGTGGCGAACAAATCAATATTGCTCAAGTCAAGCATGGTCAGTCATTAATTGCCTTTTTCCAAAGGCCCATCAATCATAGTCTTTCTTGGACGTTTGTGGCAATTAATTTTTGGTCCCACACACTACCATTCATTGTCCATTTAATCAAGTATAGTCTCATATACGGACATACCAGACTCTCCTCCAGCACACAATAACACTGACTGAACCTTTTCTATAAAAGCAAAGCCAAATGCACTATTGGCTTATTAAGAGTTGGCACCTTGAGTCTACAGGCGAAAATATTTTAGATGTAATGGTTAATTTAGTTAAGTAATAGAATATAGATTTTTAATAATACTTTTTCATTCTCAAATGCCATATATTAATTTATTGGGTTGACCTGGTACTATAATATCTGAACGCATAAAAGCAATTTTACAAGAATGTAAAATAAATACAGGTAATAAAAATACAGTAAAATAAATGCTCAGCATTAAAATATGCTTGTGGCCAAAACATTATTTTTATCTGACTTTAATACACTCAAGGACGTGTTATGAAAGAAAGAAAGAAAGAAAGAAAGAAAGAAAGAAAGAAAGAAAGAAAGAAGTAAAATAATATTCCAGATGAATAAAATCATTTATATATATATTTTTTTTATATCAATTCACAATTCCACCTTTTACAGCTAATATTTTATACCAGTTCAGCCATTCTGTACAATTTGATAATAAATATGTGGAAGTGACACCCTCAATCACACAAAGTGCACCACAGTGTGACCTTTGAATTTAACCCATAAAATATGTGTGTGTATGTGTGTGTGTGTGTGTGTGTGTGTTATATAAATAAATAAATAAATAAATAAATAAATAAATAAATAAATAAATAATCTAAATAAATAATAGATAAACCAAAAAATAATAGATAAACCAAAAAAGCCATTAGACTAAACAAACCCTACATAAGATCCTGATTTGACCATGCTCAGCAGACTTAACAGGATAACAGGAATCACAAAACGTACAACAGAACAAAGAACAACTTAAGTCAAGAAAAACAAAGCCATAAGAAGCCCTCTGGGAAAGAACGGCACAGTAAGAGCACTGTTACTTGCTTGATACCAACAAACAAAACGCAGGGAAATTCACAGGAGGGTGGAGGTGAACTGTGCTGTCTGTCTGTATGAAACAACCTGTATGTCTTCATTCATACATTCATGAACTGGAATATGAAATATAGCGCTTAAGGTTCTGTTGGTGCAGGTTGTGGAGACAATGAAGCAAAAAGCACCAAGAAGCAGAAGGGAAAGGTTCACTATAGACCAACAAAGCAATCTGAGGCATGTAGTTATCAACCAACAAGTTGGTTATTATACAATCATTTCATAAATATACAACACAAGGTAGATTCTGATTAGCTGTACTCAATGGATATCATACATACTTCAAAGGAAGTGTAATTCCAAAAAGGTGGTGAGGGGGCAGTGTAACAGCATTTATAAACTTTATAGACCATTTATTTGATTATTTATAAAGAAATCAAGCCCAGTGTGACATATTGTCAGTATTTTCTCTTTGTAGCATACATGTAATTGAATATGGACTTCCATTACTGTATGACTTCTATTCATATTACCATCTACGATTGTGTGATTGGTTACAGTTACCGAATGAAACCCTACCTGTTTGATCCCACCATTTAATTGCACCATCAGTTTACTCCAGTTGCAGCAGTTCACTGCCTTTCCTATGCAACTTTGAACTTTCCCAATTCTTCCTTTTTACTATCTGTGTTTGAACAGGTATGAAGTAATGCAGTTCTGCTGGCTACAGCCAGAGCAGAGGCCAATGGCAGAAGAGGTTCACCTACTGCTGAACTACCTCTGTGCTAAGGGCAGCAGTGAGGCAGAGGAAGACTTTGAGAAGCGTTGGAACTCCCTTCGACCCAGCCTCGGTACCAGTAGTACCCACAGAACCCCAGCAGCATCAGAGGTAGCCTCTTCTACCTCCTCCTTCCCCCTGTTAGAACACTTCTCCACGGTTGATAGCTTCCAGTCAGAGAATGGTGATGACATACTAACGGTCACTGAAACTAGCCATGGTCTCAACTTTGAATATAAGTGGGAGCAAGCCCGAGCTGAACAGCCCTACATTTCCTCATCTGCCAGTGGACCTCTGGGAAAGAGCAATCCGCATTACCAGGACATATATTATCCGATCAGCAGTTCCACAGAAAGCTGCAAAGGGGATAGTCTCACTCTGGGACTTTCCCCATCCTACTATGAGTCAGATCACCCAGGTGTGGTCCCAGTACTAAGTGCACACAGTCCGTCTGTGAGCAGCGAGTACTACATCCGCATTGAGGAACCTGTAGAGTGCAAAATTAATCTCGAGGAGGGCGCTCTTGAATATAGTCCAGGAATTGAAGCCAACAGTTGCTTCTCCGCAAATGACGTGAAAAGTCCCACAGACGCTCAGAAAAACACATACTGGTCAGCTGCAAAAGACCCTAAAAGCAATGCCTCTGATTCAGATAGTAGTCCAACCAGTGTGCTAACGTTGGAGCCACTCCAGAGGGGAGGACTGGGCCCTTTGGCATCTGTAGATCAATCAAGTCAATACTTTTCTCCTAGTGACAGAGACAGATTCTACTGTGAAAGGTCAATATCAGAAGAACTGGAGGCTCATTTGAGAAGTGAATCCCATCTTGGGTTTGAGAGCCATCATTTTACAGGTGTACAAGAGAATCCACATGGTGCATCAGTCTCACTTAGCAGCCCCAGTCTGGGGCACTGTGATCCCTACCTTGAAGGTAGCCAGAAGACGGCTGAAAACAGTATGGCAAACGAGGCCTATTATGATATGATGGGGAACTTGCAAAAGAATATGCCCAGGCCACACTATATGAGTATCAATGTAGAAGCCGGTGACAGTCTTCTTATGAGTGCTGCTGATCCAGAAGAAGACAATCTGTTTACAGAGAACGAAGCAACTAACTGGACCTCAAACCATTCTGCAAACAACAATAGCTTAAATGTTGACGGCAGACAATCCAGGGGGTTTCATGACACCTATCTTGATTTACACCACACCACACCTTCCTCTCATGGACAGAACTTAATGCCAATGTCCATATCAGCACAGGACAACTCCACAAGTAATTCCTCCAATACTCCCAAAACACACTCATACATGGAGGCCACAAGCAGCAATCCATCCAGCATTAACATTCCATACGCAGATTCAGAGTGTGGATTATACATACGTCTATGCTGTGAAGATGGGAAGGAGGACGATACAGCTTCCAAATTCCATTCACTACCAGATAAACACCAAATTATTCATCCAGCCCAGAAGAACACTCCTCATCTGCATGTCAGAGAGAATACGATGCACCTCTCTGTAGATTACACCAGTAAAAGTCCAGTTTCTCTCCCAGTAGACACAGCAATGGCTCAAGAAGAACTGTTCACTGACAGAAGCACAAGCCCTGCGCAAGACAAAAAACTGCGTCCAGAAGGTCCCGCGGCGCTCAGTGGGAAGAAAATTCCAAGTCCCATTGCTCGCTCTGAGTGTGTCTTTGAGTGCAGTCATACAGGGGACAGCTGGGTGGAGCCTGGCTGCTCCAGCATTAGCCTGGTGGACATTGACGACTGCAGTGAAGATGACATCACTGACATAACCTCTGGTGTGTTTCCAGACTCTCCTGTGGACTATGCAGAAGTAGGTGATGTTAATTTGGTCCAAAGACCTTTGCACAGAGATGCACGAGGTCACGACAGTGAGGACCTTGCATCGAGTAGCAGTCCATCTGAGGCCTTCATTTCAGAGGCTTATCACGTGTCCATCCAACCAAAATCACTGGACAGTGGTTATGACACAGAAAACAATGAGTCTCCTGAGTTCATCATGAAGGACTTGGAAGGGAAGCCTGTCCTAAGTACGAGTGTAGAATCAGAATGCGAAATGGTCCTTCAGATGGACCTTGAAGATGTGGATGGTGTAGTCATAGCCCCAACATGCAATAGTAATGTAGAGTTGACAAGTCTGGGTGACAGGAACCAGTACAGGGACTCCGCTTATTTTTCAGACTATGACACGGAGAACGACAAGAGTCCATGCGAAGGAGGAAGTGCTTTCTTTGACCACCAAGTCGAGGATGATGTTTTTGGGCACAGAGCTTCAAAAGACACCAATCTCAGGAAGTCAGGGAGAGAAGGAGCTTGTCCAAAGATCCAGAGGGAGGAGCAGTACAACTTTGCAGGTCTTATGGACAGCGCAGGTGATGCTAAAAAGTTGTGTCTTGAAAGGAAGAACATGGAACCTGATCTAAGTACATCAGCACCAGGGATCACCATGTTATCTCCCTTTCCCCCAGAGATGGGAGGATGTTTGACCAAGGAATCTGCTCCAGATGATAGCCTTGGGCTAGAATCGGAGCACTCTGGAGAGGATCCAGCCTCTGAATGCTGCTCCAACACAGCCTCTGAAGGCTCGTCTTCCACACAGGAAGCCCCAACGATGGAGGACCAAGCTAATGGTGCCACCGGGGACTTCTCATCAGCAGAATCCCTGGGTTCAGACTCCACTATAGTGGAGTTCAGCCAGGAGATTGTGGAGGAAGCTGAAGCCAAGGACTATGAGAACAGGGAAGATGATCCAGAGTGTCAAAAGGATGAGGAGAGGGAAGGAGCCAAAAACAAAGTAGAGCCAGAGAAGGAAGGAGACAGCATAGACCAAGCCCTTTTGAGAGTCAAGTGGGACAGTTCTCTGGAAAGCATTCTGCCTGCCTTACCAGAAGACCTGGACACACCAGCACCCCTGGGGAACGGCGAGGAAGCAGATGAGGATGACTCTGACGACAGCGATGAGTCTGACGAGGAGCTGCGCAGTTATAGCGTGCAAGAGCAGAGCGAGGAGAGCGAGGACGAGTTCCCTACTGTGCCTGTGGTGGTGAGTGAGCATAGTAGTGCTCGGCATTTGCGAAGCCTCCTGAAAATGCCCTCACTCCTCACGCAGTCGTTCTGCGACGAGCTGGAGCGCAAGAAGAAGGCAGTTTCTTTCTTTGATGACGTCACAGTTTTCCTGTTTGACCAGGTCAGTTGCGTCGTAATTGCTATAGAACTTATAGTGAAATAAAATGTTCATTTGGGAAACACTGGGCTGACTCAGAGACTCTGTGTTTTACTAGGAGAGTCCTACAGGGGAATTAGCAGAATACACTTTTCCCCCAGGGACCGATTCCAACGGTCAGCAGGCTGCAGTGAGCGAGCCACCACAACCCCAACATACAGCTGGTGTCTCTGAAAATTCCTCAGATGGGAATGTCTCAGAAGAAAGTAAGTGTACAACAGCAACCAAGTAATAAACTAACAACCAAAAAATATGAAAATATGAATAAATTAATAATAATACAACTAATAACAATAGTACTAAAAAAGTCAAATTTTCACCAAACAGGTAGGGCCTTTGAATGGGAGGAAGATTCTCCAAGTCCTTCAATACTAGAACCTGCTTCTGATGGTATTAGCACACCCCCAAACTCTCCTGAGGAAAAACCAGCACCCCAGTTTTCCCGCTTCAGTGTTTCTCGCTTCTCCATTACACAGGTGTCGGACACAGACGTTGACCCCATGAGAGGTCAGTTGCACCAATTAACTGTGAAATACACAAACTGTGCACATAGCACCAATCATTTCCTACACATTCTTCAGTGCTTTCCAAACACTATGAATGTGTACATGACTCATGTTTTCTCCTCTTTCGCATTCAAACAGGAAACAGTGTGGATGGGGATCGCGAGTGACAAGCCCAGTGTTGACACATTTGAAGGACAACACCTCCAGAATCCTTTCTGGCCTGAACGGGCTGTAGGTTCTCCGTATTAAAATATTAAAATGTCCTGGACGAGGGGTCTCCTGAATCCAATATCCTTTTTGGACACAGTGCCTCATATCGTAGTGGAATGACATTAGCCTTCCTCCCTTTGTTTCTAGACAGATGGCAGTAGTGTGACATAGTCTGATAAAGACGACAGTTAAAAGAGCAGAAAAATAAATATATATGTATCAGAATTTTATTATATATGTATTACAAAAATAATATATACGATTATAACTTATTTGCAACTTTCAATATCTGCATTCATACTGCAACAATTTTTATTTTTTACAAACTGTAGCAACCAAGAAAGGTATTGGTTCTATTGCTGCACTGCTCATTGGCTCGCAGTGCCCCCTGTCTTCATTCATTTGTCAGATCTTCCAGAAACCAGTGTGGGAGCCAATAGGCTTATTTTAAAAAGGGGGGAGACCCAGCATTAAAGACCCTTTGGATTCCAGGTGAAAACGTTCGTTTTCTGTCGATCCAATGACCTTTTACTGCTTAAAGTGAAAATGCTGTCGCTCAGGTAAATTGTATGAGGGATGTAAAATCGGTGTTTATGGAATCATAGCTGAAGCCACTTCACAAAGATACTTGCTTGACATATCTCCTCACTGTGGAAACAGATTTCCCCTTTGTGCTGCTATTCACTTTGAAGATGAGGCAAAGTTGAAGTAAATGCACTTTCTTTGTTGAGAAGTAGAGATCACGTGCAAATTGATTTCCACACCCATCAAATTAAATGTCACAATGCGTGTTTGTGTCTATCTATATAGAACCAGTTAGTTAGTCACAGTCGAGGTTCTTTCACTGCTATTGGCCTTTATATTAAGTGAAGGTTCATCTTTATGCTGAGAAGGGAATGGAGCAATTCAAGGGGTGCTAATAGTACATCAGTTGCATATCAGTGTCTTTTAGTGTCTATTTCCCACACCACCGTTGCACATTTGAGAATGAACTGTAAATAGGCAGTTATGGGGTTTTCATGAGCTTTCATAATACTAAATTTGCTACCATATCATCGCCTTAACTAGAAAGGGAGTAGATATTAGATCAGATCACATCACTTTATTGAATATGACCTACCTGGTTAAGATGCATGTTTTAAAGGACAACGCCACAATTTTGCAAATTTCTCATGTTTCATATGAAACAAATACCTTTTGTCGACCTATTCTGGAGCAAAGACGTCTTTCCACGAGAAGAGTATAAGACAAGTTTCCCCAGCTGTTTTGAATGAAACGGATGATTATGAAACAGAGGATTCAAAAGGACATAGTCTACATATGATATTTTCACTTTTTATGACATTTTAATGCTTCTTACTGCCGGGGTGCCTTTTACGATGTGCAGAAAATGATCTTTAAAAGTGAACTAAACTGTTTTTATCAGCATATTGCCAGTGTCCTATCAAACCCAGCAGCTTTAGGGACGCCCGATTAGCATATTCCAAACCGTATTCACTGGTATTCGAATTCAGATTCTCTAAATGACCCTAAGCAAACAGGTTTTACAGTTAGCATCATTTTAGCATTTCCATTCCTAATGATCTACATCTATCCAGTAAAGGAAAAATTGTTGTGCCTTCATACCAATGTCTTATTGTAAATTTTGCACTGAGCATTTTTCTTATTGTCCCATATTTTCAAGTGCTCCCTCACACATCTCAAACATCTAAGCCTTTAGCTTCAAAGGCTTTTTTCATACCTTTGCTGATGAAACCGGTTGTAGTTGCACTGATGCAGGAAAAGAGACAAAGCTTCTAGATTCAACACCAAAGTAAGGAATTGAGCACTCCTGTATTTTAGCCCTAGGCCAGTTCTATGTTTAAAATGCCAGTCACCACCTACATTGACATAAAGCAAAAAAGTTTAAAGAGAGTTGATTTTTTAACTTCGTTATCATTACCAATTCGGGGATGTGAGGCTCTGTTGACAGACAAAATCTACTTACTAAGTCACCAATCATATACAAAGCTGTGAAAGAAGTTTTATTCCCATTTTGTTGGAAGCACTGTGCTTGTTAAAATGTTTATCAGCTTTGGTTAATTTCTTTAAAATGTCCAACTCGCACCAAATCTATGGACTTGCCTTATTCCGTCACAAACTACTACTTAAGTCATTTGCAAAATCCCTACACGTTGTCCTTCAAAACATACAAGCCAAGCATGACTGATGGCAGCTGTAGAAAATTTGCCCATGTTTTAAAAGGTACCTCAAGATGTTCCAAGAAGCTGGATCTTTCTAACTCAGCAGAGCATATCAGTGTAAGGAGAGAAACAAGAGCGTAGAACCAGTCAGCCGTCCCGACCAATGGTAGTGATGGTATGTTGACTTCACACCTGTCGCACACCTTGTCCAAGTTCAGTCGGTTTTCTGTGCTAGTGACCTGACATTATAAGATGTTCTCTGTTTCACAATGGAAACAATGTAAATGTATGGTACTTGGTCTTACTACAGTTGCATAGGTCGTGCTCACCCTAGCACAGCTGCATCGCAACAGTTGTTCATTTTAGTGCCAATATTTCCAAACAGGCTCTTACTACCCTGTTCCTCTATCTGTTTTGCAAGTATTTTATAATCTGTGAAATCTTGAAGCATTTTGTGCTATTTTTACAAGGCAAAACATAACAGTGCTTTATAGAGGACAGGTCAATGGCTGTGCACAATTGCCAAAGTGATTTTCAATGACCAGGAACCAAGTGAATCATCCTATTACAGTGTGCTGGTGTGATGCATTCGTTCCTGCACCTGTAGTAACATCATGGCTGTTGCTCCATTTCTACCCATACATGCCAACTGTAGTATTCCCCAAAATAAATCGAACTTAGTTTGTCCTCATGTGTTGGATATTTCATTTTAAGGGGTTGACACAACTTAATAATGGTTCTTAAATAAATTATTCTTTGAATCATTCAAATCCAACATTTGACCATCACACATTTTTACATTCGACATTTTTTAATCTTTTTTTTTTTTAAATATTGTTCTAATCCTTCATATAGATTCTGTTTTCACATGCCAGACTGTTTCTGCTTTTAGTGATAACTGGCATGGCAATTTTAAATGGCCCGTCCAAAAAGAGCAATGCTAAACATCACCAATTAATGCACACTTGCTTTTCTTCCATTTTATTTGACAAAAGACAGGAATGTGCATTTGTAAAATCCAATAACATAAATAAAAATTGAACAGATCACAGACAAAAAAGTCAAAACAGATACGCATTGCAAAATGTAGGCCTATTTCAACTTGTCCATACATACACACGTTCACCCGTTCCACTCAATCCTGCGCGTTTCTGATCAGACCTGACAACTTTGTTTCTTGTCTAGCTGTATACTCTCAACTGAGGCTAGGATGCAGTATTACAAGTACACAAAAGCACTTCAACTTATACTATGTAGGATTTAAACAAGAAACAGGAAAACAAATGCTGCAACAGTCTTCAAAAACTGTCCATATCCCGAAAATCTGTGACGACAGAACATTTTCATACAAAAAGTGAGCATTTCAAGTGTTTTTCTTCTCGAACAGTAGATACAGTCATAGAGACAACTGCTGCAAATCTACACTTCTGAAATAATTTTGTATGCATCTTTGACAACCTAGAAATGACAAACTACATCTGTATTATAGAGAAAGATCACATAAGCAGAACTGCTGCAAAATAACTATTACCACCAACACTATTTCTTAACTGTTTCAGGTGGAGCTCATAGGCAGGAGTTCAAATCTTACATAGTATAAGGTTAAGGTATCAGTGCTAAGCCTACAGTGGTCAGAACATCTGTGAAATAAAAATAAGTCTTTCGTTAATATTGACATGTATTATTTATTTTGGTTTAGGAAATAAAATGTATTTACACTGACCATATATCGTTAAGCGTGTATGCAAATGCAAAGGAGCTCCATAAACCTACTTGTGAACTTGAAGAAGCAATATCCATCTAAGCAAAAAAAAAAAAAATTATACAAATTTAAAATGTAAATTTTCATAAGCAACAAAACAGTTTGCTTTCATAGTTTTATACTACCTACAATCAAAATAATCAAACAAAAAATAAGCAAATGATACAAAAACTCATTCTTTTTTCCCTTTTGCCAGTGGGCACGTGGATTTTCTTCAAAGCTAGAACACTATAGAGCAGTAGAAGGCACAACCCCTTGTTGGTGCTCATTGCCAGTGAAACATAATTAATACAAGCTTTTCCAGTCAGGAAATATACAGAGGAAGTGCTAGAGCTTATTAGATGACAACATGGCTAAACATTTATTACAGAGTGTTCAGAGTATTGCAGGTTATTGGAACCTTTGCCATGGTAAGTCTCTATTTACAGCAGCTTCCTACAAAATGGCTGGTGGTGAAGGGGCATGGGAAATAATAGCCTTGAAAACAAAGTGATAAAAATAAAATCATGTGAATGATAACTTACATCTACTACAAATTTCAAGCTCTAATCAGTACCCATTGGCAACGGATGGATAAAACCCCCCCCAAAAAAAAACTGTGCTCTTAAAGAGAAGGTTTCAAAATGATACTAAAAGGAAATGAAAATGATTAGCAAATGCTGCTAACTGCTGGAAACACATTAGCATGGTGAAGCTATTCCTTTAACTCAACCTTTATTTAAGATTTATTAATCAATTATTAATTTTGTATCAAAAGCCTAAAACGACAGTTTGCACCATAATCATGGGATAATTATGATCACTGATCTATTTTAAAAAAGTCCTCACACATACAGCTAGCATCTCTTGTCAGAGGCTCTGTGTGAAGTTGGCATTTGTGAATCATTTCATACACCATTTTTTTTTTTTTAACTATACAACATTTAAGCTAAATATGGAAAAAGTGTGAACTTTACAGCCTGAAGCATTCCAGGCTTTTATCCCCACCAACCCAGAGTCCTAAGCATGTGTGTGTGCACTCCGGCTCCTTGTGCTTTTGCACCAACAAACACAGAACAGGAGAGGGCGGTAGAGAGCAGGCCACATGCAGGCCACTCTAGTAGAAGAGGGGAGCGGTGCGGTCGTCCATCATGTTTGATCTGAGGTAGACCTCCAGGGAGCGGTCACTGGAAGGAGAGGGGGTCAACAAAGGCCGTCACTATGTGCAAAACAGTGCTCTATGGTGTGCCATTGAGTTTAGCAGACTATATTTTATCTTCTACTACAATTACCATCAGTCAGAACATCTTAGGTACACTAAACATTGGAAAATGATCAGTAAAATTTGGTCAATAGAAAAAAGTACTGCTGAAAGGCATACAGTGGTTCATTTGACATATACTTATGAACAAAAGTACTTGGAGAGGGTGTTTTGCAGCAAGCATGCAAATGGAACAAGAAATTGTTGATTAAAGTGCTAGGGTTCACTCTTGTTAGCATTGAGAAGGCATGCAGAAGTTAAGATTGTCAGGGGTTACCTCCAGTGCCAACACATTGCCTCCATGAAAACACCATTTCCTGGCAACCAATGACCTGTCTGATTGGCTGGTACAAAGTACACCACAAAGAAAGAGAACCAACCAGAGAGGCCGGTGACAGAATGAGAGGGAAAAAAAGAGCTGTGAAGCCCCACTACCCCGTTAATGCCAGACAGCCAATGAGAGCAGACAGAAGTGAAGGACATGATTGGTTGGCTGAGCAGTGGTGGAGGCAGGTGACTTACGGAGGTCCTGCACACTCAGAACCGGGACAATTCAGGACCCAAACTGGAAGGTAAAGAGAGTCCACGGGTTTGTACCGGAGCTCAGCTCACACTAGTGCTATGCATGGCTACAATTCCACAGCATTCAGACAACTGTTAGTCTTTTGTGTTGGTGTGTAGGATGGTGGGAGGTTACACATTTCATAGCGTGATGTCTGAGTTTGCCACTGGCTCGGATGGACATGGGCATTCCGACTTCTAGGCCTGTACATGAGTTAAAAACATCTCTATCATAATGACATGGGTTCAAAATATAGTGTAAAATGAAGAGTCTGCCCATAGCAGTCATTTGGGTTTATCTCTGATCAGTCCAATTTTGGGAAAGAACTCACACACATTCGACTCTAAGGCACTATAGCATGCAAAAGAAGACGTCAAACAATCACATCCCATGCATTGGCAGTGTTCTTTAGAAAAGCCAGTGCTAATGCTGATCTTCACAGTTCAAACAGAGCATGCCTTACTGTAGCGACCTTAAAAAGAGGCAACCACATGAACGAACACACACACACACACACACACACACACACGAAGAACACAGTGCATGTACTCAAGTGGGGATCACATGGGAATGAGAAATGTTTAAATAAGTCTGTTCCCTGTTCACAACACAGACAATAGAGTCAAAAGCCCAAGTTAATTATGATATAGAATTTGAACAAGTGTTTTATTAATATATAGATATATTTATATGTATATATACTTCTTGTAAAAAGTCACAATACATTCAAGGTCAATGTTCAACATGTTTTCTGACGTTCCTCCATAGCATGCATATTGTGATGGAAAGGTTTCCCTTACACTGACTTCTGTGCATTTTTATTTGATTTACAAGAGAAAAATCAGCGTTCAAAAGAGACAGAAATAAGGTACAACAGCACAGCAGGGAAAACTACACCACGGCTCCAGAGGATCTGTCAGTTGATCATTTCCACACATGGCAAATGAGAACATAGTACACCATCTTTGAGGCGAAGCTACAGCATCAACGTCACAAGGATGCGGAACCCTACGGGAGGAAGGTTGGCGAGAGGCTGGGATCTCCTTTCCTACATGCTGGCAGGTAACCGGACACATGCTGCATCAAATGGACAACATTGCCCTGCCCAGCTGACCGTTTGATACGTTATACATATATGTGTTACATTATTTTTGTTGTTGTTGCAGCCGTAGCAGCCTCTCTGGTTGAACTCGGAGCTTTATTTGCTGAGTGGGTTTTTCCATTCAGTCCTTTCGAGAATAATTCATGAATTGGCGACAGTGATGTAAACGAAGAGCCTACAAAGTGTTCGAAGTGACACACCCTCTGGGCTGCACAGCGCTTCGTGTAGAGACATGGGGGGGGACCACAAAACCCAAAAAATGCTCTTCAAAAAACACAGAGAGAGAAACACTCTGCACAACTCAACTGAACCACAAAGAAAGTTGAAAGTCTCCTTCAGGAGGAGGAGCTTCGTTATTAGCATCAAGTCCACAGCTTGAAAGAAAAGGACACTCAGCACACGCGCTTTTATTTCGTGGATAGCTGCTTGAAAGGAGCGACATTGCTTTTGGCACTTTTACATGACGATGTCCTTGTTTTCTTTCTTTTTTTATAAACAAAGTAATACCATCATCATCATCATCATTAAAACACAACAGTTGCAGAACTTATGCACATGCATGGGTGATGAGCAGCGGTCAGCAGAGTCCGTTGTTGGGAGAAGCAGTCCACGGCGACGGTGCGGTTCAGTGTCCGTAAAGCTGCGAGGCGAGCAGGTGGAGCGCCCTCCGGCTCTCTCTGTCACTGTCCCCCCCGACCCACCACACGCCACCACCGCCGCCACTGTGGCCCCCCGGCGCCCGGCGCGACACGGAGGGAGGAAGAGAGGACAGAAAGGAGGGATGAGACCGGCCTTCTTCCATTGAAGGAGGAGGGGGTGCGTGGAGGCATTGGTGTTTTTGGGAGGAGAGGAGGGGCGGGAAGGTTAGAGGGGGAGAAAATGGGAAGAAAAGAGGGAGGGAAGGAGGGAAGGGGGGGGCAACCCCTGTGCTATCCGGAGGTGTGTCTGTGTCTGAAAGCCTGTCTGTGTTCACACTGTCGAAATCAATTTGCCATCGGAACTGTGGAACAAAGAGAGAAGGAAGCTTGCCAGGTCGGACACACTTAGAGAGAGAAATGGAGAAAAGACAAGACAGCCAAAAGAGGGAGGGAGTAAAGGATGGGGAAGTGACTTTGAGGGGCAGGCAAGAGAGGAGCACCTTTCATTTCACAAAGAAAAGACGCTCCGAAAGTGAACCGGACCCTGTTCATACCTGGGTATTAAAATCCGCATCGAGCGACCTGATCACAAGTGGAGATGTGAAGCTGTTCACACCTGGCATTTCCTTGGGTCTCCAACATCTCCTCACATGCTTTCTTCTTTGTGCAACGTTTTAACTGGCATAGGCTGCTGTAACTGTAATCTCTGCGGTGAAGATGCAGTTGATTAGGGGGTCCTCCAATGTGAGGACGCTTTAGGATTCACACTACAATTTGTTTTGACAAATCTGACCCCATTCACACCTGGAACCAAGCGCTGTTCACTTACGATTGGATCACCCAAGACGGATATTAATGCCAGGTGTGAACAGGGCCTTGGAAAATGCTGACAAAAGAAGATTTTATGTCAATTTTTGAAAAAGAGAAGAAACATATAAAAAAGATATTACATGGATCTTGCCAATTTGGTGGTCTTTAAACTTCAGAACGTTTCAACCCCCCACATCTCATTTACAAAGAACCAACTACAGACAGGTACTTCATTAAAAGGTTCTTTAAAAGGGTGGTTCTTCTAAGGGAATCACCAACCCTGCTCCTGGAGATCTACATTCCTGAAGAGTTCACTTCCAGCCCTGACCGGGGAGGTCTTATCTGCATAGTCAAGCCTCTTAATTAGGATCAGGTGCAGGAGATTTGGACTAGGACAGGTGATCGCCCTTCTGGCTCCTCTATTTTTAAAAGGGTAGGGGGGCAGATGTGAAGAGGATCACTGGTCGTCAAAGTCATTTCCTTGAGTGGGATTTTTGAGGAACTTGGTAAAACCTACAAAGGATTAAAACCCTAAGGGTTCAGCTCAGAGAGACGCAGGATATGGGCAGAAATGATGTCAGAAATGATGCATCACACATGTTGATGATGCTTCTCTCAGCCCTCAACCCACCAGCTCATTCACACACACGTAAAAACACAAAGACATACAGTCAACCTTCTCCACAAAGATATTGCTGTGTTCCTACAGAGGGGTACTCAGACAGATTAGACAAAAGTGAAACAAGCAACAAAGGGCTACGGAAAAGAAAAGACGACAGGTATTAAATATTATTCGCTAACATTTAAGGCACTTCTAATTCATCCAGGCAGCTGTATTAAGTCCATTTTTGCCACTTTATTTGGCACTTTATGCCGCCATTTCTCTCTCTTTCGCACAAACACACACTAACACATGGAACTGTTCATCCGGATCAGATCTTACCTCGTGGCAAAATGACTGTCATAATCCTCAATTGCTGGCTGCAATTCGTAAAAAACAATACTTCAGCACTACCCTGGAGGGCTCTGTGCAGGAGCCAGTGAAGAAATCCAAAAAACCCAACAGTGTTAGTAGAAAGTCATGCAGTGCTCAGTGCAATCAGAAAAAAAGGTCTGCTGCACCAGCAGAGGGAGTCAGTAAGCTTCAGAGAACAGAGGAAAGAGCACTGAGCACTTACAGCAAGAAATGTGCAGAGAAAATGTAGGAAAGGTGTTGCAGAGAAATATATGTGCTGTGTTCACTCTTAAAAATAAAGATGCAGAAAAACATTATTTGGGGCGATGCCAGAGTCCAGCCATATGTGGGTCCCCCTAAAGAACCTCACATTGGATGGCTCTTTAAAACCTCAATTGAATATTCTTCAGAGAACCAAAAGCTCTTCTGCAGCAGTGCCAAAGAACCTTTTCCAGCACCTTCATTTAGAGTGGTGGTTAGTATAGGAGTGTACATGTGAGTGTACCTGTGTGAAGCCAGCCATGCTGTACGGGCGCGGGCGGTTCTGTGTGAGGCTCTGGGCCAGCAGGCGGGCGGTCAGGCCATAGTCGGGCATGGGTAGAGACGTGTCGTCTCTCTCCAGCAGGTTCCCTGTGCTGCTGCTCTTTCCATGATGCAGACTAGAGGAGAGTGCACAGTCAGCCCAGTCTACTCAAGCCTACACATGCTCTGCTGAAGGCTGGTGTCCTTCACCTCGAGGCGTCAGCAAGTGATTTGGAGGTAAATGCATTCAGCTGTCACCCAAAAGCAAGGTCCCTTTAACCCCTTCGCCCAAGTGTTCCTCACTCCTGTTCCAAAGCACTGAATGCTCTGTACACTTTTAACTATTCCCCACCTCCACATACCTAACCCACTTTTCAGGAGTGTCCAGCTCTGGTTCTGGAAGACCTCCAGGACTGACTTTAGACACTCCTGATAGAGATCTACTAATTTAGCGTTGATTTGCATTGATTGAGCGTAGATGTGTGTTGACACAGGATTAAGAAATACTGGTGTAAATGCCAGAGTGTTCACTTCAACAGAAAGAATCAAATTTAACAAAAATCCTGATGGAAATTTGTTTGTTGCCATAAGAAGCATAAGCAGCTGTTTAAAGTCCTTTAGTTCAAGTCAAAGCTTAAGCCCTAATTCCCCATTCCCCTTAACCCCTTACCTTTAAGTATGTACTGGTTATGATTTATTCAATATACTTAACTTAAAAGTGCATTTTTATTACTCATTTCGCTAAACATAAAATATTAATATGATGTGGGGGTCAAAAGGCTTCCTAAGGACCCAAACATGTTTTCACAGCCCTATGGGAATGTATAATCAAAGAAAGTATATTCTGAAGCATATTCCATTAGACCAATTTGCTTGTTTAAAATGGTAGTTCATGGCAAAAAATCTACAGATTTTCAACTGCCCTTCAGTTAAAGCAATCGTTTAAACTTTGTTTATTTTATTTATTTCAAAAATATTGCTTAGCAAGCAGAGCAAACAGAAAATGCAGAATTAACTACAATAGCCGAGCACCCAAGCATGAAACTTCCCCAATCACATATGCAAGAATAAATATTTAAAATTTTAAGATGTGCACTTAGCCCTTTCAAACCGCTGTCAAACACTTATATTCAACAAATTATAAGCAAAAACCAAAGTCTTCAGATCACTGCACAAAAAGCATGTCACCTCATTGTTCCCCTTGCTCATATGTATGCAGACACCTTTGCTTAAGCACAGGAGCATGTTACTTACTTCACTCTTAGCTTGTCATTGTCACTTTCAGGTAGCACTCGTGTGTAAGAGAAGGGGAACCAGCCTCGCCTGAGAAGAAAAAAGCAAGCTTACCTTCAGCACTTTCATCACACACTTCATATTGTTCATTGATCTCAAATTGACTCGCTTATGTGGTTTCTGATCTTGCACTGCACAGCTGAAGAGTAACAGCCATTCTCAAGCACTATTTTACGCCTTTGTCTTCCAACAACCATAAAAATGTTAGACTACTCAAACTGTGTAAATTTACAAACTGGGTTCGTGTAGAAGGCATGGGGAACCCAGAGCTTACATCTTGTTCTTCTCGTTCTCTCCATAATGCCAGCCATCTCGAGCCTCAGGTACCAGGAGTGTGATGATGTCACCCTCAGTGAAGCTAAGAAGTGTGCTGTTGTCACCAGCAGCATGTGAGAAGATGGCCTGAACACGAGAACGCCCGTTCTTCTCCAACCCTGCTGCCATGGAACTGGACCTGGGCAATGTCCGTGTCTCACCTTTGTGGGGCATCCATAACAAACAACAAGATCAGGAAGCGAAGTCTAAAACGTTCAATTCTGCATCAATAACAGCAGCAAGAACAACTAAATACCCAAGCAACGGTCAGCAGCTCTCTGCTACCACCCAAACCACCAGCCCCCCCCCAACCCCCCCCCTTCGCTTGCTTTTTAAAAAATTACATATCGTTGATCTTTTACTAGAGTTCATTTGAAAAGGAGGCAAAATATAGACCATTTAAGTTGCACTCTCACTCTTACTCTCCAATAAGAATGAACCTTTTAACAGAGCATAATAGGACTTCAGGTACCTCTATGATAAAGTACATTAATGGGTTACAGCTGTATTAACACTGAAGGGAAGATCCGCATATTTACTTTGTGACTGTACGGCTGCCACTATAGTAAATGATCACTTTTTATTGTCAAATATTTACAACACAACACTACAGTTCTAATACTGAGCTACTTGACCATAGTTTGGCGGTCAACACTGAAGGTTGCTGGGCTCAGCATGATGCTGCATGGTCTCGTACCCACGGAGGCCTTGTTCTTGGCAGGCTGGGGTCTGCGGACAGGCAAGGTGTTGGAGTAGACGTCGCTGACCTGTCTCTGTGGCTGAGGCTGGGACTGGGGTTGTGGGGAAGCAGGTCTCCCCTGAGACACGCCCCCTTCTGCCCAGTAATCCTCCCCTTGCAAGCCTGTTGTCCCATTGACCAGAGACATGCCATCAGGTCCCATCAGCCTCTACAAGCACAGGTTTGAAGGATTGAAGTTAGACATACATGCTTACTCAATAATGTGTAAAACAATTATGGCTACACAGAGTAAGTACTGAGTAATAGAGCACCCGAGAAAATGTTATTTAAAGAGACCACAATGGACAATATAAAGTTGTCAATGCGTTTTTTTTTCCCACAGATGAGATTTAACAAGAACCACATTGCTCATATATGAAGCTGCATTCTGTTCTCTTTTTTGTGAAAATTTGAAAATGCATTTTCATATAGGCCTCTTCAGGGTTTTAGGCTCAATCATTTGCATTAATCCAAAAAATTCTGAAATTGCTGAAAAAAAATTGCCAGTCAATAGTTTAATAAGCTTAATCAGCTTTGCTTGTGCCCACATGATTGCTGGTATACATAGAGGAAAAACTGAAACCATTTTAATAAACAACGTATTACTACACAATGTATAGAAACACATTCCAGATAAATAGTTTAAAAACTTTTTTCTTTGCCTGGTCTACCATTTTTGACACTGAAGAAAAAGGTCCCTGACAGTAATACCAGGTTTAAAGCACTATACAGAGCAGTGTAGAACTGTGTGTGTGCTCACTGGTGGGAGAATATTACTTTGGCATTAATAACAGTTGAGTAAGAGCAGATTAAGGGTATAGGAGCAGAGTCATTGTGACTGGAAGCAAGTCGGATATTAAAATTCGCAGAGCGTGTGCCTCCTAGACGAGCCTCTCCACAAAAGCAGTGTCTGCAAAAAAGAGTTTCTGAAAGCTTGACTCACTAAGAACAACGCCAGCACTGCACTATGGAAATTCACATTCGCTCCCAGCATCAGACGCATATCCGACGATGTGGCGACTTCAGCATCTTAATAGTCTTATTTACATTGCCACCCACACACAGGAGGCAAACAATGAGGATAAACTACCTTTGTACCAACCAGTGTCAGCTGGGCTTATGTAAATATGCAGAATAAATCTGTGGACACGCTAGGCTAATTCTCATTAAAATGCACAGGCTGCCAGTTTGAATGCTGCAGGTTAAACTGGAATCTGAAAGGTGCTGGAATTTTTGACAGCAAACAGTTGTGAATTAATAGGCAGCTTACAATATGAGAGTTAGCTTGAACAGCTAGCTAATCACCAAGCTACGTTAGCATAAACGATGCACAACAAGCCAACTCACTAGCTAGATCCGGTTTCGTTTTTTGTTCTTTTCTTATTTATTTCCTAGGTTAAGGTTCACTTATGACAGCTATATGGCTTTATACTTTAAAACAGATAACTAATTTGTACTGTGCCTTTAAGACTACATATGTAAATAAAGTCTGTCATCAACAGTTCCCCATGTATTAGAAAGTTTCATCCTGGACTAGTTTTTGAATACAGCCTAACTATGTGAATGGGTAGGACTAAATTGCTGTAGGCTGGATAGGTGGATATATGTAAATATACTGGCCTTCATAGTCCCCCAAAACCAGTGTATTCAAAAATGGCTAACTAGCGGCTAAAGACGGCTAGCGAGATATATAGCTAGACAGATAACAAGACAGATACAGACTGTATTGATCACAAAAGTTAACATATTTTCATATAAGAACCATACTGAATTGTGAGTGAACAGTACGTTTAGAAACTAGTGTTCAAGCACTGTAATAATAACTTTTTATTAACTTTTTATTGTTAATGTCTATAAAATTATTTTTTTTGCAGCACATCATAAGGTTTTTACAATGGAGTCAGATAACAGTCAAAAGCACAAATATCAAAAATAATTTCAAATCATTTTTGCACATGACCCCTTGCACCCAAATTACCTCTAGAATAGGCACTATGGGCAATGATTGACATGCACTCTGTCATGCATCAGCTTTGACTGGTCATCAGTTTTGAATATGAAACATAAATAATCTGTTTTTGCTCTGATTTAGTGGCAGTAAACATGGTGAGTATCACAGTTTAAAAGCCACAACGAGTTAGTGGTTTTCAAATAATTACTAGGAACTGGATTTCAGAACATGTGACTGGACACATTTGTCACAATTCATGGGTGAAGCAGGAATGTCAATTAAACCCATGTCATAATTAATCAAAAAGAAATAGTTTTATAAAGTTTTGCTCACCCCCTGGTGGCCCAGGCCGCTGCCCATGAAGGCAGCCAGCTCTGGGGGCACAGGCAAGGGCTGGGCTCCAGGGATGGGGTCAGAGATGACCAAGTTGCCCTTGGAGGAGTGCAGGGGGCTGGACAGGAGGGTGGTGGACCCAGAGGCCATCTGCTGGACCAACAGTATAGCCCTTTCTGGAATCTTGTTGGGATCAGAGCAGGCCTGCTGCCACACTGGAATCTTCTGGGTGAGCAGGTCCTTGCCCTACACACGCACACACACAAATACACACGCACACAAAATGAAAGTGTGCTATCAAGCTGGCATGACATGAAGTTTTAGCAAAAGCCCAAGTCATCTGAACACACATCAGCAGAAGAGAATGTCTAAATGACATTAAATGTGTTAAATCGGAATTGTGACTTTAAAATAAAACAAACATTGGGTTGAAATATGAGTCCAATCAAAGTCTCATCTTTGACACCATTATGCATCCCTTGTTCATTTCCAGAGACACATGTAAAAAAAAAAAAAAAAAACACAGACTCCCAATGTGACCCCAGGCTTTCAATTTTCATTGTACAGGTGCTGGTCATAAAATTATAATATTGTGAAAAATTTCAAGATTTCTTCACATTCCTTTCAAAAAGTTAAATCCATATATTATAGATTTATTACAATTTGAGCAAAATATATTAAGCCATTTTTTCTTTGAATGTTTTCTTTCAGTTAATAAAACCCAAAATTCACGGTTCAGAAAATTTGAATATTCAAGTTTGAAAAGTTTTGATGTCACATGCTAATCAGCTAATTAACTCAAAACACCTGCAAAGGTTTCACGAGCCTTTAAATGGTCTCAGTTTGGGTCAGGAGGCTACACAATCATGGGGAAGACTGCTGACTTGACAGACAAGGAGGGTAAGCCGGATGTTCACAGGGTGCTGTATTCAAACAAATTCATAGTAATTTGAGTGTACAGAAAAAGTAAAAAAAATCTGTTTTGGAAAGATCACCAAGCAAAATTCATTCAAGAATATGGGGGAGCTGCACTGAGGCTGGAGTCAGCACCTCCTGACCCAGAGACAAAGTCATAAACGCCTTACCTGGGCTAAGGAGAAAAATAGCTGGACTGTTGCTTAGTGTCCAAAGTCCTCTTTTCAGATAAATGTAAATTTTGGAAATCAAGGTCCCAGAGTCTGGAGAAAGAGTGGAGACACGCAGAATCCACATTGCTTGAAGTCCTGTGTGAAGTTTCCACAGTTAGTCATGATTTGGGGGCCATGTCATTTGCTTGTTGGTGTTGGTCACTATGTTTTCTGAAGTCCAAAGTCAACACAGCATCTACCAGGAAATCTTAGAGCACTTCATGTTCAGCAGGATTTGGCACCTGTCAACACTGCCAAAGGGACCAAAAGCTGGTTCAACAACCAGGATGTTATCGTGTTTGATTGGTTAGAAAACTCTCCTGACCTGAATCCCGTAGAGAATCTATTGAGTATTGTCAAGAGAAAGATGAGAGACACCAGACCCAACAATGCAGACGACCTGAAGGCTGAGATCAAAGCAACCTGGGCTTCCACTTCACCTCAGCAGTGCGACAGGCTGCTCGCCTTCATGCCGCACTGCACTTATGCAGTAATTCATGCAAAAGGAGGAACAACCAAGTATTGAGTGCATAGGATGAACATACTTTTCAGAAGCCTTACATTTCTGTTTAAAATATCCTTTATGGATCATGGGTGATATTCAAATTTTTGACATTTGTGAATTTAGGGTTTTATTATCTGTAAGGCATAATCCAAGAAATAAAGGCTTGACATATATCCCTCTATGTGTAATGAATCAATATAATATATGGATTTCACTTTCTGAAAGGAATGTCAAGAAATATTAAACTTTTTTCACACTATTCTAATGTTATGACCAGGACCTGTACATATATTAGGGCTTTTTCCATAAAAAGCTGTATATTTTGATATATTTTTTTACATACAACAGCTTCCTCAGAATGTATTTCTTTAATTCAGCAACATCTGGACACATTTACAGTAGCACAACAAGCAGAGTGCTCTTAATTTGAAAGGATGAAAACAGGAAGTGAAGTCGCATGAGGACAAACGGTTCTACTGACAGAAATCTGATGTAGTGATGGAGAAAATATATACAAATAAAATTGTAGCTAGCCTAAACCACAGACCTCTCGATTGCTATTTGCATCTGTTTTCTGTTTGTTCCAAAATAAATTCAAGTATTTCAGTTGCAAGGAGCCCTCAGTGGAACTCGCCATGTCAAACAAGACAACTGCCAGTGCAAATCAGTCACAGGAACATGCAGTTAAAAAATGCAGATAGGTTGAAGGATAAATGGGTAAAATGCTTTAACATCATTAAAATTAGTAACATATTACAGATATTGTAGCCAATGTGGAGTAAGACAGGTTCACACAAACACAAGAATGGGGGAGGGTAAATGGGGAGAGAAAGAGAGAGGTAGAGGTGGGAGGAGGAGAATAAAGAAAACCTTTTCAATTTCATAGCAGTGATGTAATGTCTGATCATAACCACGAATCAAGCATATCCATGCTTTTTTTTTTTGGATCGACCATTGTTCAAACTTTACAGTTTTTATCCTACCCATCAATGAGCCATTAAACATGTAATTCCTGTTACGTAACTTAAAGATCTGCAGGAGCTGTTCTCACTGTAATCACGACGGGCAGCTTTCTCTCACCTTTCCGTCCTCTATTCCATCGCACTGCAGCGTGGGAGAGGAGCCTGCCTCTGTACCATCCACCCACTCCTCTCACAGTGACTCACACACACACACACACACACACACACACGAGAGTGCTTCACTCTGAACTCTTCCCACACACGCCCTTCTACTGCTACTGGACTGGCTATTGGTGAAAATGACATCTCTCTCACTCTGTTTATTGCCATCTCTCTCACCCAAACTACATAAACAGCAGACTACATTGAAAAAAAGAAAACAGGTGTCATTATTGCAGCTGAGCAGTGAGAAGACTCATGCACAAGCGCACACGCTTGTAGTGGCGCACGTATCAGTCAGTTGTATATGCAGCTTGACCACATTCAGATCATAATAAAGGCCCTTTACGGTCTGAGTGTGTAATGATTGGATTCTGCAGAAGACATTCCACTGAGCTACAGCAGGTAATAATGATGGGCAGAGCCAAATGACTGGCCTGCGAGACTGAAGGGAATACTGTACATGGTCAAAATATAGTTATAATAGTCTTATCCTATTTACACTTCTATACTTTTTACTTCCTTGTACTGAGAAAACTGCATCCCACAATTCCGTACTACAGCAGCTACAATGACAAAGTGGTTTGGACTCTGATTATGATCAGCAGCTTCAACAGGGAAGTTTTACAGTATAGTGCATCTTAAATGCCACATTCAGCAAGTCACTTCTCCATATCCTCCATACTCACTGACGAATTCAGATAAACATCAAAACTGTAAATGAAACTAAAATTAAGTTCAAACTGTCAAGATTTGGCAGAAGGTCCAACTGGGTGCAACACTGGACAAAACAAGCTAACTTGATAAATAAATGTTTCTAATGATGCTGCAGAGGCTTTGTCGAACAGCACTGTACTTCATTAACAGCCTCGGCAACATGCATGAACGAGTAACACGTGTTGTGGGCTGTGGCATGTTTCATGGGGAGCAATGCATTATGGACTGTGCAGTTTGTGGAATGGAGAACGGGTGGGTAATGCAAGTGGAAAAGGGTGGAAAGAGCAGTGCTGGGAGTTGTAGTCTGTTCGTTGGGAGAGCATGGATTAGCAGCAAGATGCTACAGCAACTTGAGAATGGGAAAGGGGAGCAGAAACTGTGCTCTGTGCTCTACTCCAAGAAAGCAACTTTTTCCACCTCTTTTTAACCCATATTATCCACCTATTTTCCTGCACCAGACACTACATAGTCCACAATGCATTGCTCTCCATAAAGCATGCCAAAACCCACAACAACTTGGAGTGAAAACGTCTTAATTTATTATTCTTTACGGAGTGCAATGTAACTCAAGAACCCCCTGTATATACACTGGAGGAAATAATTATTGACCCCTCACTGATTTTCTAAATTTGGCCACTGATAAAGAGACGAACTGTCTATAATTTTAAATGGGAGGTTTATTTTAACACAGAGATAGAAGATCAAAAGGAAAGTCCAGAAAATTACATTATATAAAATATTTAAATTGATTTGCATTTCATTGAGTGGAATAAGTATTTGATCTTTCTGGCTCCCACAGACCGGTTAGATACTCCGAATTTCAACTCATCACCCACATTGAAGACACCCGTCTAAGGATGTCAGGGACAAGCTTGTACTCCTGCACAAGGCGTGAATGGGCTGCAAAACCATAAGCAAGAAGCTGGGTGAGAAGGAGACAACTGTTGATGCAATTTTTTGAAAACGGAAGAAACACGAAATAAACATCAATCAACCTCGGTCTCACACAAGATCTTACCTCTAGGGGTGAGGATGATCATGAATAAGGTGAGAGATCAGCCTAGAACTAAACAAGAGGAG
Source organism: Lepidarchus adonis (assembly GCA_037576955.1). Lineage (NCBI taxonomy): Eukaryota > Metazoa > Chordata > Actinopteri > Characiformes > Lepidarchidae > Lepidarchus > Lepidarchus adonis. Next base: position 9,128,887 of record JBBIGC010000029.1, read on the forward strand.
CTTGTTAATTATTTCAAACAGGCTGTGAAAACAACTTCACAGCATCGATGGGAGGATGGACAGGGCCACGTACCGTACAATCTTAAGTGACCACCTCCTTCCCTCTGCCAGGACTCTAATCATGGGTCATGGATGGATCTTCCAGCACAATGACCCAAAGCATACAGCCAAGGTAACAAAGGAGTGGCTCAAGAAGAAGTACATTAAAGGTCATGGAGTGGCCCATCCAGTCTCCAGACTTTAATCCCATGGAAAACCTGTGGAATTTGCCAAGCGACAG
>JBBIGC010000029.1:9151483-9173347 GCA_037576955.1 Lepidarchus adonis
TGTGTGTGTGTGTGTGTGTGTGTGTGTGTGTGTGTGTGTGTGTGTGTGTGTGTGTGTGTGTGTGTGTGTGAGAGAGACCGAGAAAGAAAAAGAGAGAGAATGAGAGAGAAGAACAGAGAGAGAGAGAAAAAGAGAGAGAAGGAGACAGAGAGAGAAAGAGAGAGAAGAACAGAGAGAGAGAGGCAGAGACAGACAGACAGTGTTGGGTGGCAGGCTGGGTAAGGAACCCTGGGGACCTGGAGACATCTGGCAGGGGTCCCTATCTGTGAGGTCTCAAACTCCCACCTCCAGAGTCATTTCTCGTGTTGAGGAACGCTGGGAACATCCAAATGGGCCATGTTCAAAGCCTCCATTGCAGAGGCAGCTGTTAGGAACTGTAGGCCGAAGATCATTGGTGCCCATCATGGTGGCCCACTGACCCAAGAACCCACTGGTGAACACCAGCGGTAAAGGAGGCCATCAAGCTGAAAAAGAAGCAGCTGACCGATACTGGATGGCCAGAAAGGTTGCAGCATAGACAGTGGAAGGAGTTTGGGAAGGCTATGGAGGAGAACTTTTGATTGGGCTCAGAAAGGTTTTCGCAAATCATTTGACAACTCAGGAAGGAAAGATATGTCTTGGTTCAGTCTGTGTTTAGCTGGGGAGGGGAACTGCTGACCTATACTGGGGATATTGTTGAGTGGTGTTTGAGGATCTCCTGAACCTGACCAAGGTTCACCCATTTCTTTGGCAGAGGTCACTGGCAAAGCGCTGGGTGTGAATAACATTCAAAGTGAGAGTTGCATCCATATGCTCAGCACAAAGTCAAGCACACTTTCAGCATCGGACCCCACCAAGGCTGCCCTTAGCTTCCAATTCTGTTTGTGATTTTCACAGACAGGATCTCAAGGTGGAGCTGGAGTGTGGAAAGTGTCCTGTGTTGGACTTTTTCAGAATTGCATTGCTTATTTTTCAAGTTTGGAATACCCTACCCATTCAAAGAGAGCTGCTGCAATCTCTTGGACTTAGGCGGTTGTGCCACTCAGGAGCACATGCAATTTGGGAGATAAAAATAAATAAATAAATAAATAAATAAATAAAAAATAGTGGTGAACATTTTGGATTGCTCAGAAACGAGTCAAGTTATCACTGGTATTATTTGCAGTAGTAGTTTACTAATCTTTACTAATTGCATATTGTCATTTCCTCACCAAAAGACCACAGTATTTAAGAACTGGTGATAACGGATTCTCAACACCGGTACTCATCAGGAATTGGTTCTGAGCCGGACGCTGTATTTCTTGGTCACACGTGTCATCAGCAACGGTCATCATAAAAGCCCACCAAAGCGTTCACTTTCATAGTCATCTGAGAAAGTCCTAATGGTCCATCCCCGTCCTCAGCAGTTTCTATAGATGTGCAGTTTCTACCATCCTGAAGGTGTATTACAACCTGGTACGGCAGTTGCTCTGCTCAAGACAAGAAAACTCTGCGACGAGTGGTGGAAACATCTCAGAAGATTAACCAAGGAATCCCAGCAATCCAGGACATTTACACAATAGAATACCACAAACACAAAGCGACTCATGAAGTACTCTAGTCAACCTGCACTGCCACTTTTCTCTTTCCTTCTTTAAGGCAGGAGACTCCAGGCATTCTGTACATGTATTAATAGATACAGGAAGAGTTTTTACAGCAGTGCTCTCAGAGTGTTTAACAACAGTATGTTGTTTAGACATTTTACAATGTGTAATAATAATTTTCATAAAATACAATGAGTGTTCAATACATATGTAACAGTGTGGTTGACCTACAATATAGTGCTAAAGAATGTTAAAAACTTACCTACACTTTTATTTTGTGGTTATTGTCACTTTGCTAATAGGATATGCTAGCTAGAGTGGATATAATCTTTATTCATTGTATACATTTTAATCTTGTTCTGCTTTTTAATTGTTCAGTACGTGAAGATTTTGAAGATACTATACAGGGGGTCAGATATATATTATTCACAATACAGAAGGTTTTGAGATTTTAAGATAGCAGCTACTACTGTTCTTTGCAATGTGATGTTAGCTTAGTTAGAGATGGCAAAATGTCATACATTGTCAAAAACATATGCAAGTCTATTTAAGATAATTTAAAAGAGGTGCCATCATAAATGAGCAGTCAACTACAGATGCAGTATGCACTGTAAGGCCTCCATGGATTGAACTAGTTGGTCTGGCACATTCCATAGATGCTCAATCAGATTCTGAGGAATTTGGAGTCAACATTTTGGTTTCTTCAAACCACTCATGAAACATTTTTGTGTGGAAGGATGCAGTTTAATAGGAGTACACCACTGCCATTATGAAAAATTGTTGCCATGAAGGGGTGAAATAAAATATGCTTTGGTTGATAAAGTACATTTGGTGCAATGTGTGAGAAAACGTGTAATAAAGCACTGCCTATAATGAAATACCCTATATGTTTATTTGCAAAGACAAAGCATATAAAAGTGTCCATACAGCTTTACAGCAAGTGTGGTACTTTTTAAATCGTTAGTAAGCCTAGTCAGGCATTAGGTAAGGCTAGTGCCTAAATTGCCCAATGGCAGAGAAACTGCATTCAGTCGCAAAAAATTAAGGAAAAAAGAAGAAGAAAAAAACTGAATTAGAGCAAGTTATGACCAAAATAAACTGACAAGAAAGACAGCAAGAAACAAAGAGAGTGAACGTCGATGGGCTTTTCCACATTGCCAAAGACTGAAAAATGCTAACATGAATAATTCATTCTACACTAATCCCACTTAAGGTGTAATGGAAGAATAAAAAAGAGAAAGGTGGAAACATTGTAAAAGGAGGGGTGGGGGTGGGTGTATTATATTTATCAACTGGCTTCTCCACAATCTCATACCTCAAAAAATATCTTCAGCAGATGTTTCCAGAGTTGTGGGTTATTGTAAATACAAGCTAACTGCAAAATTCAGTCAGACTGCCGCAAATTTTAAGACCCTGATCTCTCCAGACCTTTTCATTGCTTCGATTGTTGATCCCAATGGAGAGATGTGTAATAATAGGAGTAGAGAAAAAACCTCCTAAAACACTTACTATTGGAGCGGGGGTTGGACTGCAGTATTCTGATTAGGGAATAGTAATTTTCATTAGGAGTGAGCTGTGTCTGATCCCCAGGGCGGAACATCGGTGACACAATCCTTAATCAAAACAGGAAATCACTCAGTCGTTCTCTCCTCGAGCAGAATGAGGAGGTTTAATAGGAGTGGACGGGGAGAAGAATTGTTTTATGTGGCACATCAAACTGACAACATCAAAAAACAACAAGCGACAAATCTGGCTTTAATGAGCGTAACACAGAGCCTAATTCCAAACAGCTTTGTTCTCATGGTAACAGCGAATGTGGGATCCTCTTCGCTTTCAGATGCTTCACGATAAGACAGCAAGAGCCATCCACGAATTTTAGGGAGACAAAGTGCTTATAATGAATAAATAAATTAATGACTGAACCAAATTCATAGCCGTGTTATGACCTGATGATGATACAAAACCTGAATGAGCACAGTGACACCATTATGACCTCTGCTCAGTATAAACTGTGTTGGCAAAGGCTGCAACTGATCTGCCTTCTATTATCGGATTGTCAAACCAATAAGGCTTTCAGTATGGAGATGACTGATGAGCTGATAGCAGAAACTGACCTGGGGCAAACATGCCAAAAATCACAAGACTGGACTGAAGAATGAAACACGGAATTCAGGAAAAAATCTACAGGACTTGCTCACATTGCATAATGTCATTTTGTTAGAGGTGTTGTTCCTGAAGCAGCGTGTTTGAGCACAAGAGCTAAATTTCAGGCAACATGAAGTAAAGAGTGTTAATCAAAATCTTTAGAATAATAAACAAACTAAATTAGAAAAATAATTCCATAACAGTCCAGCATGCAAAAAAAAAGAAGACTTGGAGTGAAGCTGAGAGTGTGAGGGCATCTTGCAGTAATTGGGGGGTTGGGGGCTTTGGGGGGTGGGTGAGTGGGTAGGACAGTGACAGAGGGGATTATTATCCTAAACACAATCGTGTGCAGGAGTGTGTGGGAGTCAGGGAGGGATAAAAGTGAGAGAATAACAGAGTAACACACACATACACACACACACACACATTGATGTTCACCACAAATTCCTTTTGCATCCAAGGACATTGCTTCTGAATGCACACTGTTTGCACATGTAGACGCACGCGTGTGCGCGCACGCATATTCACACAAGTATCTCAGGGAGAGAGAGAGAGAGAGAGAGAGAGAGAGAGAGAGAGAGAGAGAGAGAGAGAGAGAGAGAGAGAGAGAGAGAGCAGCATCATGTGTGGGCGGAAACCATTTACAGTCGGGCTCCAACTGAACCCCTGTGGCTTTCTCACGGAGTGTGCACAGCACACAAGGAAGACTGGCTGTGAACTGCCCGCAAGCCTTCAGCACTGATGAGAACACTGATGAGTGACAAAGAAAACGCGCTACCAGTTTATTAGAAACACCTAGCTCGTTCATCATTTTATCAAAAACACCTGCCACGTGGACTTTATACATGTACAACCACAGTCTACTGTAGCACGTCTGATGAGTCACCATTCATCGGTGTCAAAGAATCGTCAATTAGCTTAATGCCAGCAAGAGTGTCTAATAAAAGCTGATTATTAAATGTCAAATGGCTGCAAATACAGGGAGCATCTAATAAGAGACAGCTGTGAAAGTGGGTGTGGCCCACTGTTTGCTCTATGAGGGGATTCTATCTTCACCAATAATGTCATTATCCTGAACACACACACACAAAATGTGTGCACATTAAAGTAATAAAAGATCTCCACTGCTCTCCTTCCAACAGGGCCAGGTGTGTGTGTGTGTGTGTGTGTATATATTTAAATGTCTAATGTGCACACATTGCATCAAGTGTACACACACACCTCAAATTGTTTTATGTATGTACTGAATAATTGCTTTCCACAAACCACTAAATAATGCATGCTGTGTACACATACACACTCAAACTTGTTTTAACTACTTCACAAACTCAACAACTTTCCCTGTTAGCAGATCGCTTTCTGTTAACCCAGGCCAAGATACTCGAGCTATGATTAATCTTCATGGGAGCTCACATAAAAGTATGACATTTGCAGAGAGGAGTTTAATTGCTGACCTTTCCATGAACAAACAAGACATATTATGCAAATATGAAGAAGGTAAAGTAGCCTCATTATAATCACAAAATTCAACAATGTCACAAGTTTATATACCATGGGTATAGTTCATTTTTACCACGATGCAGCGCCTCTTTATCCTTTACAATTTTACAACCAGGTGTATTTGTAACTCTCCACTCCTGTCCAATACCTGTCTACCTGCATGTACAGGTAAATAGCTTCTGTTCAGTTGAGCTGCCCTGTCATACATACAGGCCGAAACACTTCTTAGAACTTCAGTGTGAATGGGAAGGGCTATGCTGCTGTAGGCTGATTAATCTTACAATACAAATCAGCCATAACATTAAAAACACCTTTTAAATATTACATAGTTGCCCTTTTACAACCCTGACCCATCAAACCTCCTATGCTGTGCTGCGATATTGGACACCAAGCAGCAGTTCCTTCAAGTCCTGCAAGTAGAAACGTGAGGCCTCCATAGATCAGGCTAGTTTGTCCAACCCAGCCCACAGATACTCAATTGAATCTTGTAGGCACTTGCATCAGGTGACTGGCTGCTCGCCATAAACCTCCTGTGATTTTGTGTGTAATAGCATTACAACAATTCACAAAAAAATGTGGGGCCCACCTGGCTGGTCTCATTCAGTGCAAGATCCATAATCATGAATCCATAAACATTTTCTAGAGCAGGACAGACAGTATAGCTTTACTATAATGTGTTGTTCAGTAAAAGGAGATATAGCATCATGAGACAAGGCCTAACAAGGCTTACAGCTAAACAAGAAGACCTGCTTCACAAGAACCCAAACTTCTGAATCAGAGAGCAGCAAGTTTCTACAGAAGCACTGCTGAAGAGGTGACACACCACTACCAAGTCATTCTCCAAGACAATGATGTAAAATTAGACACTATGGGCTGAAAAGCCTGCAAGACACACGCATGCACAGACACAGCCCTCATATGAATAGGAGTGGGGTAATGTGATCGGTACATTTTGTTACAGGTCCTGCGATGAGTCATTGAGACAGAGTGGCGCTCACGCACGCACACACACACACCTCATTTTAAAAACAAAGATGAAAGGAAAGGAGGTAAGGTGAATGTAAGTAGGAATGTAAAGTAAATGGAAGATTTGATGCAAAAATAAAGAAAGAAAAAGAATGAAGCAAAAACATTGTAGCAAAGAAAAAGGAGAGCAAGATACATGAAGCAAATCAATGAAGCAAAAAATGGGAAAAAAACGAGAGAAGGACAAAAAAGGCAAGAAATAAAGATGAGGAAAAAGAAAGAAGCAAAGAAAGACTAGAGCCCTGAAGTGCTAATGGGTTTTTCAGAGTTGAAGTGCGAGTGTGTGCAAGTGTGTGTGTGTAGGTGTGTGTGCGCTGTCTGAAGAGCATGTTAACTGTGAAATCAAGGGGAATGCATGGCAGTGTGCGGAAGTCCCTTCAGAGACTGAATGAAGTAGATGCTGCTTTAAAGTCTTTAGCAACAGGCCTGAGAAGCACTAAACCCTTCCAATCAGGACAGGTTTCAGCCGCTTACACCCAGCAACAGCAGCGAAAAGTGAAGCCTCCATCGGGGCCAAAAACAGAGAGAATGGATCGGACCACGCATATCACATTAGTAGCCCCTTAAGACCAGCTATAAGCATCAGTCCTCCATAAACAACATTCCTGAGGTTGCACGCACGCACACACGCACAAACACACACACAAACACACACACACGCACACACACGCGCAAACACACAAACACACACACACACACAAACACACACACGAGCCAAATCAACAATTCTACAAGGTTCACTGCAGCAGAAAATGAAAGAGCATATCGGAGGAGAAAAAAGTAGGTCCCTCCTTCCACTTCCTTTTCCTAAACTGATAATAAATGATGCATCACTGAATTCCAGAATATGAGCATGAAGAGAATTCCAGTCATTGTTGTGCTGAGTGGAGCTGCCCCAAGCCAAACCCATGAAAAACGAGCCTAAAAAATGCTTGCAAAACAAAATTATTCATACAGCACATAAGCAAATTCTGAATTTAATCATGATTATGGGATCCAAAGTGAAAGGCAAAAGAAAAAAATCCATGTGAAAGAATTCCCTGTGAGCGTGGCTGGGTTCTCAGCAGACCTGACATTTCTGCCGAAGCATAAACAGCAAGATGTGTTTTGTTTTCGTGTTTTTGCAGTGCATGTGATTAGCTTGATATGGTGATGCTTTCAGGCCCACGCTCCAAGGTCCTACAGCCAAAGCCACAAAGACAAACCAGAACGTGAGGGAAATAAAGAAAACTGGGAACTCACCTAGGTCTTTGGATCCCTGGCTCTCACTGGCCAGCTCCCCCATCCTCACCAGAGCATCGAAGTAGCCCTTGGCTGCAAACGTCACAGCTGTAGGGGAAAAATCAGGTTAGAGTCATTACGAGCAAGGTCTGTCCAATATCACTGTACGTCCATCTAATAGCCATGATCTGCAGGAGATAACATTCCCAAAACCTAATCATACGGCCTAGATTTGTTGGGTAATAATATATTTCCAGGTTTAATATGTTCTTTAATCAAAGCTTGTACCAAATGTTTTGTGTTACAATGATTTTTCCTTCAATGCTCTTCCCTTGGCTAAAAGGTTCATTCTACATTCCCTTGCTATGTTCATATAAGCATGGCAGGTCTGAACGGAAAATATGACCGGGGTGGGGAACCCTGGTCCTGGAGGGCCAGATTCCTGCTCCAACACACCTGCTTCACCTTCTCTGCTTACAGGTTTGGTAGGTGTGTAATAAGAGGGGAGTGACTAAACTGTGCAGGAATCTGGCCCTCCTCCAGGACCATCCTCAGATCCTCAAATGTCTTCACACCAGAAACACCCTCTCAGTTACCATACCAAACAAGCCAATGATCACCAACGTTTGAGCCAATAGTGAAAAACCTGTGGGATGTCTACATTGGCAGATGACATCAGATACATCAGTCAAGCGCAAGTTATAATGAGGGAAATAATACAAAAGACTTTCTTGATTGCATTGTTGCAGTCCCTGGAGGTTTTAGAAATGCGGTGTTGAGGAAACCACATGAACAATGTTCCTGCAAAGCGCTGCTGGAAAGGCTGTTGAGTTAGCTCATCAGCTGGGAGCTCCGTAGCTCAGGCACACGTTGGAGTAGATGAGCCGGGAGCACAACAGGAAGTTTTTTCTCTTTTAAAGGAAACACATTTATCGGCTGCACAGGCCAGATTCCCTGTGGACACAAGCTCGCTTTGGACGCTGTTCCGAATCCCAGACCACCCACACACTTTTACTTTTTTATTCCATGCCTCATTAACTAGCAAAATGTAGACTTGAAATGAGGGGGAAAATAATACAGATTGGTAACAACATTAAGACCACCTGCCTAACGTGTAGGCCTCCCTCATGCCGCTGAAATGGCTCTGACGGTTTGTTCTGACCCTTTTCAATCAGAACCAGCAATAATATTTAGTGCAGCAGAATCAGACCCAGTCACCAGTTCACCTCGTCCTTCTTTGGATCACTTTTGGTAAGTACATACATGTACATATACACTACACAGAGGGTCCTCGACATACAGGGTGTCATGGTTACGTTGCATCCCCCCTTTTAAAAAATATTCATGGTGTAAAAGTGAAAGTAGATATAATTAAATGCTCAGAAAATGGTGAAACAGAGTCTCAGGTGGGTGTGTCTCCCTCTGGTGGACCCAGGGCATTACACACGAGGGTGCTTATTTAAGAGGGGTTCAACTTATGAGGAACAGGACACACTGTATGTACCCAAAAGTATTAGCTTATCTGCCTTATCTGCCACACACACACACACACACACACGCACAGTGTGTTGGATAATCCTAGCTGTGTCACATCTGTATATAACATTAGCATGACAGTGCAGCATTACTGAGATATGATCCTGCATGGACAGCTGTGATCCCTCTGCTCACACAAAGCCGGCCTCAATGTAGCAAGTGCAGTTTACACACAGCTCCCACGCTAGGGAAAGCCCCCGCTCTGCCCCCTAGGCCATACAGGCAGAGAAAGCTCGTCCAAAGCTACTGATCCTCCCTTGTACACCTCCCAATCAACAGGAGCTTTTCATTCACATCTGTTCAGCTGATTGCAGCAACTTCTGCTACAAGCAAATGGATGGAACAAATGATCAGCCTGGCCAGCTGTGTTCATGCAGACATGCACGTAACTGCACATCTAAATCAAGTACACCCTATAGAAATTGCTTCTGCAAGTAGATTGAAAAAAAGTAAAACTTTTCAACACTTTCTCTAATATTTTGGAGAGCAACGGTTTTTATGACACATTTTCCATGCAAGTACAGTGCCCTCCATAATTACTGGTACCACTGGTTAAGATGTGTAAAATGCCTAATAAAAGCATAATCTCTAATGATAATCTGAAAACTGTAGAAAAATGTAACCATAAATTTTAAGGGGAAAAAAAGCTAATCTTGAGCTAATCTGAAGGCCACAAAGTTTGGAGATCTGTAGCGATTGACTCTGAAGAAAGTTGCGGACCTCTGTTCTCTATGCACCTTACAGTTTGTTATAATACCACTGAGAGTTGACAGTGGAATATTTAGTAGCAAGAACATTTCACGACTGGACTTGTTGCACGGGTGGCATCCTATCACGGTACCACGCTAGACTTCACTGAGCACCTGAAAGCGACCCATTCTTCTTAGAAGCAGTGTGCATGCCTAGGTGCTTGAAGTCATCTGTGGCCATGGAAGTGATTTGAACCTGAATTTAATTATTAAGATGGGTAACAAATACTTTTGGCAATATAGTGTACATATAAACCCAGAGTTTCTACACAGGACGTTAGACATTAGTTAACTACTGTCCATAGTATCAAGGGAAGAAAATGGATCTTGCTTGATACAGCCCAATAACAGGAAGTGCACTGCTAACAGGCCATTGTCGGGTTTTTAAAACAATCATAATTTCACAAAATATAGCATGATGAAATTCATAAGCTTCTTTTTTTAAGGAAACTGGAATTCACAGGCACACACTGTAGCCTACAACTAAAACACCCCAATTAGTGTTGTAAACCCAGTCATTGTTCAGGGCCGATTTGTGTTACGCAGAAATGCATCTTGACAGATGAGGCCACTGTCTGCTCATGCTTGGGAGCTCTGGCTCTCTCCTTCTCTGGAGGATGCCATCAGGTTAGCAACAGCAGCCCGTGAGGGGCACATATGGTAAAACACTGCATCATTTTCATAGGAACACCTCCCCAAATGTCCCTTTAGCCTGAAGAGCACCTTGCTCCAAAACTCCTAGTGAGGGCTCCTAAGCCAGTCAGTACCAATCAGACACAATGACTTGCGATTAGCTGACAGTGAGTCTCTACCTCAAGTCTGGAAGTCTAAAGACCAAAAGAGGATTAGCCACACCTCCCCAAGTCAGACTGGCAATAAGCTCATCCTACACTCTTTTAACTGGGATGCCTATACTCTCAGTATATGATATTTCCAGACCTGTATATGTTCTTGTATTTTCTGTATGCCAGGGCTGGTAATGTGCTCCTACAAAAAAGGCCGGGGAGCAAGGGAGCAGTGGTAGAGCCATATGGTGTGCATCTACTCATCTACATCCACATGATAAGAGTCTTTTATGCCCAATCTGTCCAGGGCTGCTAATGCTTCAGAGGCCAGGGGCCAGTCTGTTCACCTCCAAGAATTTAGATTAGCACATCCTCAGCCTGAGATTTAGGAGAGTTCCCCAGATATCCATGCAAGACCTGATCATTACTACTACTATACAGCTATTAACCTATTCTTAGATCAAATACATTTGATATGATAATGTTATCGTTGTATTTTAGATCTTTAAAACCACCTCGCATCAATTCAGTGTGCACACTGTGGTTCAATCATGAGATCTGAATTTCCACCTCAACACCCAAGTCTTTCAATCCTTGCATAGCAATCATTACAACCAATTGCCTGAAGCCTTCAGTTCTTTATCAGCACTAGAGCTTGAAATTTAAGCTCCAATTGCAGTCAACTGATATACCAGGGTGACTTAAAAGTTAGACCCACCCCAATACAAGAGAACGTCTAGTTTCCAAAGTCAAAAACAAATACAAAGAGTTCTTGTTGGCAGTGGTGTATGAAATTTGCACTGAAGTTGTGTCTGTTAAGAGTTTATGATATTGAAGGACGCTGCAGCACTAGATTGGTTTATGTGAATCAGCATTCTTGTTAAGAAGTTCTCAGTCTTGCTGTTTTAGATCAATAAAGGGCAGCGTCATTGCATTAAACCATGATGGCACCACTAAAATAGCCTGTCGATATGACATTTCATGAAAACTTCTAGAAAATAAACAAACAAACAAACAAATAAATAAATAAATAAATATTAAAATAAATTAAAATAAAATAACCTGGTTTTTCACAGGCCTTTCAAAATTGTATTTAAGCTTGGTGGAGGTATTTCACTTCAAAGACCAATTCACTCCACCTTTTCTCTTCTTATTTCTGGCCTTACAACAGATCCATGTAGTCTACAAGAACCTTTAAAATAAAAATGAAACTATCATTGAAACCTCAGCCTTAGATCCTGTCCCAGTTGGAGAAAGAACTTTAGATTTCCTGTGTCTGCATTTGTATTTAACAATAATAATAATAATAATAATAATAATAATAATAATAATAAGGTGGAACTATGAAGTTATTTATTAGGTGACCGCTCATAAAGACTTTTCTCATGAAAGGTATCTAGGCTTGGGTAATGGCAAGTGCATTAAGCTAATAACCTTTAATATCATAGGCTATTAGAATGACAATCCGAATCAGTCCAATCAGTTATTAGCTTGATGCACTGGGCATTATCACGTTCTGGCTCGGAACCTTTAGGATGAAAGCTGCTGTTCCCAATCTGTTAGACAGTATTGATACACTTGCCTTCATTAGAATGAGAGGAGCTAGCTTCAAGCAGACAGTAGAGACGTCTGCCTCATTAGGCTCATCAGTGCTCTGCATTCAGCTCCATTGTCATTGTCTATTACACCCAGGCAGAGCCGGATGAAATGACATTCATTTTCACCCTTTATAATCAAGTAATTGTCACAATCCTGAAGGAAGGAAGATCACACTGTTGCCCGGATTCTTGCTTAAAATATATAAATAAATACAACCTTGTACACCTGCTTAGTCTTCTTCCTTAGAGACTGCAGCCATGATGGCCATGCTAGTGTTCATCATCCTGACACTCTAATCCCAAACAACCTTATCACCTCCAGTCCAGACACCAATCCTTTTCTGGTTCCAGAGAGTAGAATAACTGACAAACAACCAGCACAGAGGTCTTTAAAAGTGGAGAGACCATAGTCATGGGTCTGACAAAGTGATGATTTGCCTTTTGGATGCAGGGGCAACTCTAGAGCTGCAAGGCCTTAGTGTACATGGGCTCTTTGACTTACCCTGACCACCCATCGATGTCTGCAATGCCATTCGGCCTCAGTGGTTCCTCCTTATTTCTGACCTAACAGCAGCAACATCTTGGAAGTTCATACAACTCTTAGAAATTATGAGAAAATGGACGTTTTCTAGGCTCAGCATTGCTTCATTTGCATTCAGCATCATAGTCACTACCTATTATACCCAAGCAGAGCCAGATGAAAGGACATTCATCCAGGTTCGTCATAATTACTGGATAAAAATGAACGAGATAATGCATAGTGTCTGGATTACCGATTTGGGATAAATGTACAAACAAAACCTTTAATACCTACAAGCCATTTCTAACAGCAGTATGCAGAAAAGAATGTATTGCATATATGTTTTAGAAATTTTCAAACACATGTTCTTAAGCTAAACCCATTGTGGGAAAGTGAAAGCCAGAATCAACAAAGTGCACAGTGGACTGTAGGGCTTAGAGTTTAACTGACATAGTGCTTAAAATACCTAAGTGGAATTTGGTTTCATAATCTCTCATTGACAAAATCTGTTTATATAAAAAAAAAAAAAAACACAATGCCTTTATTTCAATAGATCCAATTCATCAGTCATCAGCTCCAAAGAGCTGGCTCTTGTTAGATCAGAAATTAAGAGGAACAACTGAGGCAGAATGTGAATGCAGACATCAATGGCTGATCGGCTGCACTCAAAGAACCCATTCTCTACACAAAGGCCTTGAAGCTCTAGAATTGTCCATGTGACTAAAGGCTAAACATCACTTTCCAGATAGATGCCTGTGGTCTCGTCACTCACCACAAAAGATGTCTATGCCTTTGTTTTTGTCTGTTATCCTACACTCTGCAGCCAGAAAGGGCCCGATGGCTGGACTGGAGCTGATAAAGTCGCTTAGGGTCATGAGAGAGTCGGGATAATAAACACTGTTGTAATTATCATGGAAACAGCTTGAGTAGGAGGTGAGAAGCAGGAGATGCAGCTTAAAGAAACCCTATTTCAACCCTCCTCTCCATCTGCTCTTTCTGAAGCTGGTAGGTGATAAATTTAATGGTATGTTGCAGCTATGGAGAATATCTTCAAAGGTGGGTTGATTTTGGCAGAGGTTAGCTGATACAAGAATCAACATACTAAAAAAAACACACAGACAAAATTATTTCTTGACATTCCATTCAGAAAGTGAAATCCAAATATTATATAGATTCATTACGCAGAGTAAAATATATCAAGCCTTTATTTCTTGGAATTTTTATGACTACGGCTTTCAGATAATAAAACCCAAGATTCACTGTCCCAGAAATTTTTAATATTGTGAAAACGTTCAATCTTAGGAAAGTCATGGTGTGACACCCTGATCAGCTAAGTAAGTCACCTGCAAAGGTTTCCTGAGCCTTTAGATAGTCTCAGAGGGTAAGCCACAAAAGGTCATTGCTAAAGAAGCTGGATGTTCACAGAGAGCTGTATCCAAGTATATTCCTAGAAAGTTGAGTGGAAGGAAAAGTGTGGTAGAAAAAAGGTGCAACGGCAGCCTTGAGAGGATTGCCAAGCAAAATCCATTCAAGAATTTGGGGGAGCTTCACAAGGAGTGGACTGAAGCTGGAGTCAGCGCATCTGAGCCACTACGCACAGACTGATCCCAAACATGGGCTACAAATGTCACATTCCTTGTGTCAAGCCACTCCTGAACCAGAGACAAAGTTAGAAGCGTCTTGCCCGGGCTAAGGACAAAAAGCACTAGACTAGCGTGAAGTTTCCACAGTCCGTGAAGATTTGGGGTCCTTGTCATCTTTCTGAAGTCCGCAGCCAATGCAGCATCTACAAGGAAATCTTGGAGCTTCCTTCTGCTGAAAAGCTTTATGGAGATGTTATTGTGCTTGACTGGTCGGTCAAAGTTGCTTGACCTGAACCCCATAGAGAATCTATGGAGTATTGTCAAGTGGAAGAGGAGTGAAACCAGACCCAACAATGCAGACGACCTGAAGGCTGCCATCAAAGCAACCTGGGCTTCCATCACACCTCAGCAGTGCCACAGACTGATTGCCTCCATGCCATACCCACATTGATGCAGTAATTCATGGAAGTAAGGAATTCTTAAAGGAATGTCAAGAACTACTGAACCTTTTTCACAATATTCAAATTTATTTAGCTGAACCTGTATATACTACAGCTCAGAAAAGATCCAAATGTAAGCTAAACCCACTGTGGAAAATTGAAAGATCACAGTTAGCTGGGTACTTAGCTTAGGCCTTGTTCACACTACAAGACTTCAGCCACAATTTCCAGGCACTTTAGAAATGGCCGACAAATGCCCCAATCGGAGGTGACTTGGAAGGCAATCAACACATTGTTATGTGTGAACTGGCCAGAGACGTGAATTTGACCATTTCGGAGAATGGAACTGGATATCTGCCGTTATAGATATCTGGAGAAATCTCAAATGATTGACAAAGTGCAACAGCCAGAGGCAATACACAGCTTTCAAGGTGTGATTCACAGCAGTACAGTGCTGGGCCAAATGAAATGAAATGAAAGTCAGGGCTGGTGATACTGGTACATGTCTAAGACAAATCTGCAGAAATGAAACTGACTATAGCTACATTATGCAAAGCTGATAAAGAGCTCACCTCCAGCTCTCTCTGAAGAGCCGACCATTTTAAAGTTTGTTCTGAATTCTGCTTGTTTATAGCTCCTGGGGGTGGGTGTCATGGAAACAGAGCTACGCTTGTCAAAGCAAACTCAGGGGTAAATGCGAACTCAAGCCCCACAGGTATTGCAAGGTCGCAGATCAGTGATATGGTTTTGCTCAAGACTTGCGATCACAGGAAAACAACTTGCTTAGTGTGAACACTGTAGAGAACTCCGCAGTCTCGCCAGTCTCATAATCTAGGCTAAAATAATGTAGTGTGAACTTGGCATTAATGCGATGTTAGAGCACCATCGGAAATTGCGCACCATGCTTACTCACAAAAATCAACGCTTTTGTTTTTTTAAAGAAATATGATCTTAGTTTAAACATTTTAACACCTGAGTAAAAACTGATAAAAATGCCCATTCTTAAAATGTTGTTAATGGCACTGGCAATGAAAAACAAGGCTATTTTGTGTATACCATTATGAAAGCACAGTTTTCTTCTGTTGCTTCTATTCTTGCTTTCATTTCTCACTTCATTCATTTACATTTACATTTATTCATTTAGCTGACGCTTTTGTCCAAAGCGACTTCCAGGTACAGGAAACAATCAAGTATGAATTCAGACATGACAACACTGATGTGCGAGTTACAGGGAGTTCAACTTAATCTTCTTAAAAACAGTGCAGGTGCTACAACAGTGCATGTAAGTGCTACAACGTTACTACCTGAAAGATTTCTACACTATCATTAAGAGCTTATGATTAATTCTAAAACCGACGGTAGGTGCTACAGCATAGTTAATATGTCCTATTCATATATACATATATATGAACATACATATATACATTCATTTTCACAGCCGTCCACTGAAGACAGCAGCAGAATGCACACTGCACAAACTACCAATGACCTAACTGTCTAACTGACATTCATGTTGATGTGTACTGTGGTTGCTATCTTCGCTGTAGTTACTTTTGCTAAACATTTGCAATAATTCATGGGCAATTACTTTAGTTACAACAACTGCACAGTT
This sequence comes from Lepidarchus adonis, assembly GCA_037576955.1. NCBI lineage: Eukaryota > Metazoa > Chordata > Actinopteri > Characiformes > Lepidarchidae > Lepidarchus > Lepidarchus adonis. The sequence goes on from JBBIGC010000029.1 coordinate 9,167,761, forward strand.
TCAAATGAAAAATGCTACAAAATAAATTTTCCTGTTCATCAAATAAAGAGAACAATCAGTGACTTGCCAAGTCCATAAGTCCCATTAGCTCTCAAGTCACACAAATGTTCCTGCTTTAGCTCAGGATTGGTCATTTTCTTCCCTTCTCAGCTTCATTTTCTTGCCTTGTTAGTTTACAGAACTAGCTAACTAGTTTTTGATGAGATATTTTCTAATCAGATATCTAATCAGCAGCTGCAATAGACTATACCAGAAATCAAGTGTGTATGTGTGTTGTAAAAAGACTGGGGTATGGCTCTCATTTACATGCTGTGGGCATAACTAAAAAGGTACCCAGAAAAGTCTACTGGCTAGTGTCCTGGTTGATTGATTATACACTCCCATGGGTCTGGGGAGGTCACAGAGCTGATCTCCTACCCTCAACTGCCTCTACATGCACATATATTGCCAATAATACGAACACAATTTGCCAAATGTTCGAACTTCTGACCACAAAAATGACCCGACCCGTCCTCTAATGAGCATGTAGTGGAGGGAAATACTTACTGGATAGTGCCTTCTCATAGTTCTTCCCCATGGCAACGAAGTTCCGCAAGCAGGGGTTGAACTGCTCCATGATTGTCTGAAAAGCAAAGGGGGAGATTTGGTCAAATCCAGTAGTGCTGGAATTAGCACATATGAAAAATAAATGGCTTAATTAGCATATGCATGAAAGCTTGCGTGCAGACATGCACACAGTCTCATTACCCATCTCCCCTATCTCACACATCCCATTAAAGATCTTGGCACACAGTTCAACCCCACTGTGCATTGTTACTGTATGTGTCAAGCTATATTGTGTGGGATGCCAGCTGCTGATTCTGGGGGAGGAGGAGAGAGAAACCAGCATCCGGCTTTGAACTACAAACTAAAGATTGCAGTCAGGCGGGGTTTGAAAGATGATAAGGGCAGGAAAGAGAGCAAGATGGGGAGAGTGCCAAGGGTTAATCAGCATATATGTGAGTAGTTATGAAATAATATAATAACTAGGCATCATCATTTGGCAAATCTGTAAAATGGAATTTTTGACAAATGCATATCGGGGCTGTGGAGTATGACAGTTTTATGACATTAGCTATTAAAATATGTTCTGCATGACCATAAATATTCATTCGTTCGCTGACATGAGGTTGTTTTGCCAAATCAGCAAGAGAAAGAAATGTTACCTTTGAACTAATGAAGCAATCACATTAGCAGGCAACAGAGCAGCAGGTGACCAGTCAGTGTCTACAGGAGCAGGCAATCTGAAGCTGTACCAAGCCACACAGCGGCAGGGTGACGAGCAACAAATCATGCAAATAAATAACAAAATAAATGGCTGGCAACAATTTCCTCAGATCGATTATAGACCCGAGGGCCTGAGGTCTCCAGTCTCCAATTCTCACTGTTCCTTGTCAGGAAGTGGACAGTGCACACAACAAGAGGTCACACCCACAAGAGACAAGCCTGAGGCCATGTTCAGTGACTTCTTGCCTGTTAGTGTAAACACAGTGTCTCTAGCGAAGCTAACAGTGATGTGTGAAACATGAGAAACGTGTTTTAGCTTTAAATGTTAGCTCATTCTTGGCATATCATCCACCAAAGAGAAAAACCTGACAGCGGGTCAACCTCAGCATCTAATATTCCCACAAATTACAGTGTGAGCTCAAGTGCTAGCACTATTGACAGGAAAACCTGCTTCTCACTGGACACAAAACTCCAATTTATCTCCACAGGCAAGATGGTCAACATAACTGCCGATTGAGATTTTAAGAGAAAAATGTTCACTGTGAGTTTTTTTTCTATTAGTATCTCCCACATTCACATGTACACTTATCAGCCATAGTATAATCACCACCTGCCTAACACAGGGTAGGTTTGGACTGTGGTGCACTGTGTGTTCTGATACTTTCCATCAGAGCCAACTTGAACACTTCATACAGTAGGAGCTCCTCTTTGGGATTAGACCTGGCACACTAGCCTTCATTCCTCACATTCATCAGTGAGCCTTGGGTCCCCATGACACCGTTCTGGATTCACCAGTTGTCCCTTCCTTGGATCACTGTTGGAAGGCACCAACTACTGCAGACCTGGAAGACTCCTAAGACCCGTCATACTGGAGATCCCTTTCTGATTCCAGCACATCAATAATTGACATTTGCAATATGCAGTTCATCTGCTGCATAATACATTTCATCCCCTGACAGGCATCACTGAAATTAAATAGCTATAAAGTCAGTCATTCACTTTACTTACACCGATTAGCCATCAAATTAACCCAACCATTTGTTAAATAATATTCCATTATCTTCAAATGGTACTGAAATTTACACAAACAGTTTCAGTTTAAAAAAGTAACTGTGCTGCAACTCAAATTCCTATATCAAATAAGCTGCCATAGGCAACATTTTCAAATTTACAGTATGAATAGATATGACTTACTTATATCACGTAAAACAGCCTGCTTGGTGAAAGGGATACAGTGAGGTTGGAAAATGAATGATTACTATTGCAAAATGAACGACATTGCCCCTTTAAAGAGCATACATCTCTGTTTGGGGTTCGCAAGCGCATGTCTTAGACTTCGACCAAAATAAACACACCAGACTGCTTTCCCATAATCCTATAGGGGATACTCAATGGAGCAGGCAACTGCTATAACTCTCCTAGCTCTTGTCCCCTTCTCCTCCAGGGCTCCTTCCAATTAGAGCAGCAGCAGTCTTCTAGGGCCGCAGGGTTAACCAACTTCCATAGCTGACAGTACAATGCCACAGACACCTGCACCTATGTCTCTCAGCTCTCTGGCTTTATGAGGGACTGGATCAATTCCTCAGTGCCCTCACACATCCATCACAGTATTCCAACCACACGAACAGCTCGGGTTGCCATGTACCAGTTTAGCATGTATGGACATAGAATGTATATGGAGTATATGCAGATCACATTGTCGTGCACTTTGTTTGACATTGTGCTCACAATAGTAATAATAGGCTTATTAAACCAAGTATATAGAAAAAGTTTGGGCACTCCTTGATGATTAACAGATTTTAGGGATTTTGTAAATGAAAAAAATAGGTTAACATAGTCTCTCTAGAGCGTCGAAAAAATTAATATTTCCAGCAAACATTGATGCATGTTACTTTTTTGCCATAAATTGAATACAAATACAAAATAAAAACATTATTATGACACTGTGCAAAAGTTTGAGCACCCTACATAATCAGTACTTAATAACAACTCTGGCAGATATCACAGCTTGCAAACACTGGCTGCAACACAACTCCAAAGCATGATAGATCTGCCCCCATGCTGAATGGTTGACAAGGTGTTCTTTTCATGAAATGAAATAATATGTTAATAATATTTTTTTTATTTTTGTTCAATTTAGGGCAAAAAAAGTAACTATGCATCAATGTTTGCTGAAAATGGTGTATTTTTCCATGTTTTAGAAAGAATTGTAAAATCACCAAAATCTGTTCATTATCAAGGGGTGCCCAAACTTTTGCATAAGACTGTAACTATATAATAGCAACACATTTTGAAAGGAGAATTCTGCAAGAGAATAAAAAAAGAAACCATGTTTAATCACATACAGAAAGAGTTATATCGCTTATTTTGCTTGTTTCAATGAGCATTAGGTCCCATAAGGTCATGAATATGAATGAAATTCACATGTATGTTTTAGAGATGCGTATGAATGCATCTCTGTTTATCCCGATTTATTTGTATTCAGAGTTCAATGATAATTTATTGTTAGACTAGTTCAATATAAGATGAGATAAACCCCATTTTTATTTATTTTTTCAATTAATAGGCAAGAATTTAGGTTGTAGCATTACAAAAACGCAGAACTTAACATGGCATGCAATACTCAATCCTCAGTAAAGACGAGCTGCGTGACTTAGAGCTTCAACAGTTTGGTAAAGGTCTACACGCTAGACGGCTGGTCTGGAAATCTGGCTGATGGGCAGGAAAGGGGTGCTCTCCTCAAAGGAGCTAATTACTGATCACTGATCATTATGGATTTTTAGAAGAAGCTATTAGTAATGACAGGACAAAACAGCCAAGATCTATGGATGTAAAACATAACTGGTCTCTTGGGGTAATGTTAGCACTACTACGTTCACACTACGTGATCAGCCATCATGATATCATATTGCTGACAAAAAAAATAACAGATCGAATAAAAAACGTTGCTCAGCCAAAGACGCCATTCGAGAGAGAAGCTAAAACATTGCTGACAAAAGACGCATGTAGATGGATGATGCCTACAGCAGAAACAGAGCACAAACCAGAGAAACTGAAGGGAGATTGGTTGAGTTTTGTTAGGAGCATCAATGCCTTTTGATGTTTCCAATGCCTTCTACCAGGACTGTCTATAGAAAGAGAAGGGGTAGATAGACATCGGTCAATCTCTTCAACATTTGAGTCAGCAACATTGTATGGGCCAGTTTAATATATTTTACTGAGAAGAAAAACACTGACATGTATGGTGCAAAGTGGGACCACCCAGTTCTTGCGGACACACACAGAGCAATAATCTATGTACAGATTTGTAAAAGTAATTGATATTTGTGAGCTAAGAAAGGAAAGGAAGAAAACCCGTTTGGGCTCAGATTTCCTCTGAATGTCTCCAGCCTTTGCAAGAATGTGTGAAACTCTAGCAGCACACAATTTAAATTAAGAAGGACTGATTGAGGACAAACCAGGAATTTAACATAACAAGTAACACTGGGTTCTAGTGATACACCATTCTAGGCCTTTTTTGTCATATCACCCTGCAAACACACACACACACACACTTAAGCAAGAATGATGCTCTTGTTGAAAAGAAACATGTTTGAGAGTACAGATGATATCAAACTGTGAACACAATTTATCACAATAAATGTTAAACATCATATTGCCCAGCACTAGTATCATGTTATTTCCTGTGGCACTGTTACATTTGTTTGGACAGCAGACTGGCTCATCCATGAGTCATCCTGGTCAAAGATCTAGCAGTGTAACTTCTGTCACCAATTTTAAAAAAAACAATAAAAAACCTTTGTCCAGCTGTGTAGTGTGAACAGTACAGCGATGTGACCCTATGAATTAGAGCAGCCGGCTAAGCTCTTCCTTCTTATTCCACTCTGGTGCTACCTCCATCACACAGCTGCATGAGTCAACACCACAGTCTCAGAGTCTGACTGGCTCATCAACCTGACAGTCCCTAACCTAACAGCTGCTAATGATTGTTAAAATGGCTAATATTTACCAAACTCCAGCAGTGTCGGACAATACGAGCATGCAGGGCCTTTGGTAAAAATTACTTCAAAGTATTTTTTGCACTTATGAATCTGCATATATATTGTTCATCTTTGGAATTGGAAAATATACAAACTGATGCCTTTAAGTGGATTTAAAACCAGAAAGTTTTTGAGGCCAACTCCATTACTTGCTCCATTACTTTTGCATAGTTTGTCTGTACATTTTATTTTGTCTGTACATAGTGTTTTGTTTTGTATCTTAACTGTGAAATTTTAAACTATTTTGTACTATTTGCTGCCTATCTTGGCCAGGACTCCCT
>JBBIGC010000029.1:9177649-9191039 GCA_037576955.1 Lepidarchus adonis
AGAGAGAGAGAGAGAGAGAGAGAGAGAGAGAGAGAGAGAGAGAGAGAGAGAGAGAGAGAGAGAGAGAGAGAGAAAGCGAGAAAGAGATAGAGGAGATATATTGTGGGTGGTTTACATAACAGAGCAGACTTCACCACAGTTCTCCTGTGGCATCCTCATAAAAAACAGAGCCTAGCTGGACTTGGGCTGCAGCTAGAACAGTGAGGGGGCTGCAGTCCATCCAGTCTCCGCTGAACATGATGTACAAAACACACACAATCTCTAGCTCTTCAAGCGTTCTTGAACAAATAGCATCATTAACTGGAGCAGAAAAGCTTTGTCAAACAGAGATAGCACATGAGAGATAACACAAGATCGCACTCCACATGACAAGAGACAAGATTATGAATCAAATGTGCTGTAAGTCATGATACGGCAGGTGGCAGGTGGTTTCTTTTCCATTTTTTTGCCACAGTTACTAAATTTATCATCCATCCCAGTCCTCTTGTGCTACATCTGCCAGCCTAATTGCAGAGCTAATTGGTATCAGAGGCCGGCAGGCACTTCGACTGAGCCGAGTTATTCCTGACTCGCTGGAAAAGGGGGCACTTCTGTGACACCGCATAAACGTCATTCCAAATGTTGTAAAAATCACAAATAAATAACAGCAACTGATAAATACATTGACTCTTATTTTGAAGAAGAATCTTCTCAATTACTCATGGGATGCAGGAAGTAGAAATTGTAATATGCCATGATCAACCAGGGCAGTACAAGAATATTATCATATTTCCCCAACGATAGGCTGCGGCTTATATTGATTTTGCAAACCTGCTATTGGGTGCAGCTTGCTTCAGTGGGACGGCCTATCTAAAAACATTAAACAGCAACACAATAACTCAATGTGCAATAACTGATTTCACACTACCAGTCTGGACATAATTGCCTTATTATTTATTCTATGTATATTACTGTACTGTATTCATAACAAATTAGTTTCTAGATCAGTATCTTTTCACTCACACTTAAGCTCTTACCCTATTTATACTCTGGCATTTTTATCTACTTTTATCTATATTTGTATCTTACTCAGTGTGTTCTTTTATCTTACTCAGTGTGTTAGTCAATGTATATAATGTCTCCATGTGTAGTCGATGCATAAGCAATTTCCTCTGGCATAATAAAGTTTTTTCTGATTCTGAAAACACATTTGCTAAAATATATTTATATATAAATATAATATAATTAAGTGCACGAAAAGACGACATTCTCAAATGATTAGTTGAATTTAAATGTACTGTTTATTGCAGCAACAAACAGTTCGAAAAGCAATGCAAAGCAAAGATGAGCATTTTCTGCAGCTTATAGACTAGGACTGCCTTTAATGTGGAGCAGCAGATCATTGGGGAAATATGGTAATAATTTCACCAAAAAAAGGAACATAACAGGATGTCTCAGTGTAGTTTGCAGAGTTGGTGCTTAAAGAACACTTACCTACTGCAAGTTTAATTATGAACAGAAAAAAATATCTGGCTAGTTCTGTATTGAAGTCTATCACAATGTATTGGGGTGTATTGTGGCTTGTAGGGTGGGACTGGATGGACGGACGGACGGACGGACGGAGGCTTGTAGCTAGAGAATTAGATTGGGAAATTATGAATCTTCTAATAGCCTATTCCTGAGCTACACAGCTTTATGAATTTGAAAATTTTTAATAATAAAAATGTAAATCATTTGAATAGGCTTAATCCCTCTCTGGGAATCTGTATAAAGCACAATTTCTGGCTTAAGTTTTGAATGCTTATAAAGTAGAATGATTAAATTAACTGAAAATAAAAACATTATATTAACATACATTATACACCTACTTTGTATTTTTGCATCAAATCAAATAATTAATTTTGCAAATCATTGCACCCCTACACTTTCCCTGTTAAATGTATTTGGTTGCGTGCCGCTCCCCCTACTTCCCTTTCACAGAAGACTCGAGACACAAAGCAGATAAAGAATACTGTGTGCCTTGTTTCATGTCACCTATGCGGGACTAAAAAAAGCAAACCCACAGGCTGCAAGGCAACTAGCCCCAAGATTATGGACTGTGCATGTGCAACAATATTCCCAACAGCAATAAAGCAAGAATATTTTCAAAAACATTAACATAATATCATCATATAGGTGACAAGAGTGACAGATGAAGTTAATTTTAGAAGAATTAAGACATTAAAGCTCCAGAGATTGTTTTTGAATGTGGTGAACAGTGTAATAAACTAGCACATGGCAAAAACACTGCGAAAACTGCTGAAAAAGAGAGAGAGATGGAGGCAGGCATCCAATTAAATCCTGTTAATGTGTTTTGAGCAGGTGTTATGAATTACACAATCCTACAGATTATATCCACCAGACCCACGACAAAGCGCTTTGCCCATTTGCTCTGTGCAAAACATTCATTTGGTATCTGATTAATAAACAGCCACCTCCAAGTCATTGGTATTTGATTGTCTTCCAAATTCAAAATGTGAATGTCTGCTCATGTGTTTATACCAGCTGTTTCACCACTTAACCAAAGAGCCAGTAGAAGTATTGGTGAGTGATGTAGCATCTAGAAGAACAGCATTGTTTATTACCAGCTATGTGGTACTGATGCACAGAACTTTGTCCAACATGAAGTATTAAAATGATGTGGACACGTTTTTCTCCACCTGTAGGTTAATGTCCTACTATCTGGAAATTTTTTTATAAAGTACATGTAAAAAAATTTGACAAAAGGCTAAGTGAATTAACCTGTGTAGTTTTATTAACCTGTTATACAATGAATCTCAACCACTCGAGTGTCCATTTCTGACCTAAGATCCATGCATATTCATTGGAGGAAAAAACAAAGAATCAAACAAACTTGAGAAAAAAAATTTTTTTTAAGCATCCCACATCTGAATAGGTCCCCTAGTAGAGTGCTGTTCAGGCCTCTTATTACAACCTGACCCGCCTCCAACAGAGAAGTGACGGAACCCGAACAGAACCGGACATGCATTTATATGTCTCTGTCCAAACCCAACCCGAACCCGATTAGAATTTTAATGTTTGGCCGAATCTTACATAAAAAATAAAATAAAATGCTATGTCCACATGTGTATTCAGTCAGACAGAAAATGCTATTTTTAAGTTAAGAATTTAATTATTTATATACAAAAAAAATCCCAACCTACATGGCCCTGTGAGACCAAGTGCCTCTCCTGTTTAAACATAACAGTGATTCGTCAAACCCAAGTTCAAGCTCAGGCCTGATTACTGCCACACCTGTTCTTAATCAAGAATTCACTTAAATAAGACCTGCCTGACAAAGTGGCGTAGACCAAAAGATCCTCAAAAGCTAGACATCATGCAGAGATCCAAAATTAGGAACAAATAAGAAAGAAAGTAATTGAAATCCATCAGTCTGGAAAAGATTCTAAAGCCGTTTCTAAAGCTTTGGGACTCCAGCAAAACACAATGAGAGCCACTATCCACAAATTGCAAAAACATTGAACAGTGGTGAACCTGAAGAGCACAGTGATGACTCATCTAAGAGGCCATAAAAGACCCCACATCATCATCCAAAGAACTTCAGGCCTCACTTGTCTTAGTTAAGGTCAGTGTTTACGACTCCACCATAAGAAAGAGACTGGGCAAAATGGCCTGCATGGCAGAGTGCCAAGACAAAAATCACTGCTGAGCAAAAAGAACAAAGGCTTGTCTCAATTTTGCCTGAAAACATCTTGATGATCCCCAAGACTCTGTGGAATGATGGGACAAAAATAAACTTTGTATTACATCTGGTGTAGAAGTAACACAGCATTTCAGAAAAAGAACATCATGCCAACAGTAAAACATGGTGGTGGTAGTGTGACGGTCTGGGGCTGTTTTGCTGCTTCAAGACCTGGAAGACTTGCTGTGATAAAAAGAACCATGAATTGAGCTGTCTCCCAGAAAACTCCTGAAGGAGAATGTCTGGCCATCTGTTTACAACTTCAAGCTGAAATGAACTTTGGTTCTACAGTAGGACAATGATCCAAAATACACCAGCAAGTCCACCTCTGATTGGCTGAAGAAAAACAAAATGAAGACTTTGGTGTGGCCTAGTCAAAGTCCTGACCTGAATCCTATTGAGATGCTGTGGCATGATCTTCAAAAAATGCAGTTCAAAACCCTCCAGTGTGGCTAAACTATGACAATTCTGCAAAGATGAGTTTGGGCCAAAATTCCTCCACAGCTGTAAAAGGTTTATTGCAAGTTATTGCAAACACTTGATTGCAGTCCGTTATTAGGTTTAAGAGGCAATCTTTTTTTTCCCCACACAGGGCCATGAAGGTTTGGATTTTTTCCCTCCCTTAATAACAACATATTCACTTGAAAAAATTATTTTGTATTTACTTGTGTTGTTTGACTAAAATTTAAATTTGTTTAATGATCTGAAACATTTAAGTGTGACAAACATGGGGGAAATAGACATCAGGAAGGGGGCAAACACTTTTACACCACTGTACATGAATGAACGAATCAGTCAATAAATACTGGTAAATGTCTTCATATACAATTTATAATTGAATATTGAATATTTATGCAAATATACACATTTCACATAGCTATATGACATGACCATCTCTTAATACGGTTGGTAGAACTTGCTGTAGTTTTACATTATGAAACTGTACATCACACTGCGCCTAATCACTGAGATTTTAGACTGTCCTCACTACATAGGCTTTATACTTCACACACGTCACCATTTCCACATGCCATGGGCTGTCGTCTTCAAGACGACCAGTCATCGACTGCGTGAATCCAGTCATCTGTTTAGAGGGGCCAGGTGTGGCTAATCACAGAGCACAGGGGACCAGTACTACTTCAGGACTCAGATTAATCCTGAAGGGAACAAAGAGGCTGGAGAGAGCATGTGAGGCTTTTCACAGCAGGAGAGGAGGGGACATTATATATACATTTTTCTCCCTCACATCGGCAGCCAAAGCAGCGGTGGCTTTGGGCCAAAGTGCTTTAGATAACTTGCTCATTCTATGTTTCGGGATTTTATCCTATTCACCCAGTTCAAATGTTTCTTCCAGGACTACTCCCTCTGGCTCAGTTCCTTTGGCCAATCCCCTCAGCAGGGGACCGATATTTTTGATCCACCCCCACCGTCGCCACCTGTGATGTGATTTTCTCTTCCGTTTAACGAAGGATCCAAAAACGCTGTTGTGTTAATCAAATGCAGCAGGGCTGAGCGACGGGCCACAGCAGACGAAGCGCATGTGTGTAATCAGGAGAAACGTGCACAACGTATTATAAGTGTAACTCTGGACCTTCTGCTCCTCTACCCCGACCTGGCCTCATGTCTTAATAGCATTAAGACACAGTGCAGTCAGCGTCTCCCTTCCTCTGAGGGTCAAACAGAGGCCAGGCGAGCAATGGTAGAACCTGCTGGGTCTTCAGTGTGTATGCCAAAGATTTTATTCAAAGCTCTGGTCACAAGACCAGTCTCAACAACCAGAAGGATGAAGCAAACAACAACTTCTATTGATGTGTAGAGGAATGCACAGAACAACACATTGCCATGGTGATAAGAAAACTTTGTGTATTTGAAGAAGAACAAAAAAGTATTTTAAACATTTGTTAAGACCCTGTTTAATGGGTCATAGATGTGGGCAATACCAATGAGCACAATATGTTCCTCCGTACTGTTGCCATGGATGTTCCTTAACCCAGATGCAGCTGATGAGCAAAAATGCGCTTGCAGTCAAAAAGTAGCCCCTTTATTTTAGAACTGGAGCAAACATTGCTTACAAACTCCAAGAAGAATAATGACCAGCTGGAAGACGTGCATCAGTACTCAGAGTTTTGGCACCCAAATCTTCACAACTAGCAAAAAAAATGTAAATAGTGTTTTCTGGTAGGGGGTTAATCTTGGTTGGTTAGTAGCTCAAGTCTAGGTTTACTAGTATGAGGGCTTTTTTTCTCTTAGACTACAAAGCAACCACGGGTGTTATTCTAGATGGTAGGGTCTGCCCGAATGACCATCCGGCAGAGGTGCCCAAAGTCTATATTGGATGTCCAGCACACTTTGGTAGCTCCCCTCCTCAAACACATTCACCACCTTTCAATTGAGTTGATCTAGGTATGCTTGACCAAGGAGATCACCAATAAACTCAGATCAGATTCCTCTATATTTATGACAGCGCTTTTTACAACAACAAAAAAAAAGAACACAGATTAGCACTCATGCTTCTAAGGCAATTTGTAAAGATCTTTCTATCATAAAAAGGTGCAAATTTACTGCTATTCCCCAATGATAGGCCGCAGCTTATACAATGATTTTGCAAACCTGGTATTAGGTGCAGCATGCTTAAATGAGGCGGCCTATCATTGGGCATCTAAAAACATGAACACATTCGCTAAAAGCATAATTCAGTACAAAAAGACGACATCCCCAAATGATTAGTTGAATTCAAAAGTACTGTTTACTGCAGCAGTGAACAGTTTGAAATGCAAAGTAAAGATAGATAATTGACGGCTCAGTATAAAACGGGGAACATGCTTATGTTATCTTTCTCGTGCTCGCCCGCTAGCTCGGCTAAGTGGCGGCATCACTCGGGGTAACTCTCCAACTTTGAATGCAAACACTTCTGAAACATCCAGCGCAGAAACTCACTCAGAAGCAGAGTTCCGTTTTAGGACCCGTGACTTTATTCATTTCTGTTTTCTCTCAGCACAGAGCACATTTTCCGTTCCCATTTGGAGGCTGCTCCAATGTGCGCTGCTAACCTGTGCTCTCTTGCCAACTCTCCGCTAAAAAACAACGCTTTTTCAACCAGTTTTCTGCACTACCCACCTGTTCTCTGCTCCACACACTACATAGTCCATAATGCATTGCTCCCTCCACAACACACCACTAGAAAACCTAAAACAAACCAGTCGCTGGAACTAGCATCAGTTAGCAGTTAGCCAAGCAATCATGGTAGTTGATGCTCCAAAATACGCAGACTCTCTGTAGAGCTGATCCCATTTAAATGCAGCATATCATTAGCTTTAAGTATAACCTCACTATCTGGTTGTCATATTCTGACGAGAAGAAAAAAACAAATTGAAAAACTTTCGTTGATGCTGGAAAATGGCTCCTCACTGCTCTGTCACTCAACAATGTCAGTTATCTGTCTAAATGTAAATTCTTTAGTATAAAATGAACAAAATGCAAAAATTATTAGGCTTACCTTTCTTCAAATCGGATCCGTAAACGTCAATTGCAACCTGTGCTGCTTTGCTGTCGCTAATGTTGGACACGCGTTCATATCGGATATTACAGACGATGCCTGAACTTAAATTCTGCAGCGTAGTTCTTGCACTAGGGCATGACATTGTTAAATTCAATATTTTATTTTATCAATTAAGTTATTTATGCTCAATTATAATATAATGTCACTGCTGTTATAGAGTTGCAAAGGTCTAATGCTGTGGCTAATAACATAGGGTGGCTTATATTAGATTTTCAAAACATAAAAAAGCATCAATTCTATGACTTATAGAATGGGGAGGTCTAGAACATGGGGCTGCCTATCATTGGGGAAATACAGTAATTCTCTCCATATTGACCACCCATGGCTCATTGATCCTAACATTTATAGAGCAACTGACATTTTCAAATGGTATTAAAATAAATACATGAATAAATAATAGATGATATGCAACCATATGCATCCCGTACACTGACCCTCATATTAAAGGGCTGTCTGAAGTAATTGGTGAACTCTGTACAACTTTTACTGTGTACACATGCTAATATTTAATTGTATTAACTTCATTTTAGAGGCAGAAGCATCTTCCAGTTCAAAATGTTACACAACCTTGGTTAAACTTCAAAGAGAAGAAAGATGTTTTCACTGCATTCCTCCACCACCACAACTCAAAGGTCACTAGCCCTATCCTGCACTCAGCGCAATTCTTTACCCGTTCACTTTACGGCAGGCATTCAACCACGCCAAGCCACTTAGGCCACTCGCATCCTGTGAAGGGCACTTTTAGAACCCACTCATTACATGCAGGAATGCCCAGAATGCACTGCACGAGAATCACCTCTGCCGTCACATGGGGGGAAGGGGGGTTAGCACAGTCAAGCTTGTTTTCTGACATGCTTGCCAAGTCCTCCTCGCTGCCAAGGCCTGGTTCACACTGTTTATCAGCCAGCGACCGCAGCCTTGCATTCTGGGACACGTGAGGCTACACAGAGATTCAAGGATGTGCCATGTTCTGGGGCCTAAGATCAGCATGCCTCAATTTAATCCAGCTCAAAATATCAGACAGAATTTCAAAGTAATCTTTTGGAACAACCGCAAAACATGTTTCTGTCAGCAAAAGAAAGTCGTTAGAGGAAAAGTTCTGTACTGCAATGCTTATAACAACTTAAGCATGATTGTTTAATTTTTTATTCCAATTTGTAGTGCTGTATTTTCCAAATATACCATATACCAAAACATCTCTGCAGCAAACTTGCGATCCAGGTAATCATCATCTTATGCTTACCATCATAAAGGCTTATCATCAATTAAAATAAGGTTTTCAGGCCTGATGGAGCTTCTAAAACCCTGGTTAAGTTTGTATCACCCAGCAATACCACTAAAGCACACAATGAACATTATGTGACACTAATACCAACACACTAGTATAAATTCTCTCATAACCGAGCATTGCATAGGGAAGCAAAGACTAAAAATTCTTTGTTGCAGCAGTAATTCAAACATTTACTCTCAAAGAAAAAAACTAGACAAGACACATCAAGGCAACATTTAAGATTTAAGGTTCGACACTTAAAGACAGAAGGATGGCAATAGAGGAAAGAAAAGAATCCACCCATTTCCCCAAGCTGATAAATATGAATCAGTAATGTTTCATTCTGTTTGGCGCATGTAATATTGTGCAAGGCATCATGGATTCCATGTACTCTAAAACTGGGTTGTGTTTGGATATTCTAGCAGGACCATGACCAAAAGAATCAGTCCAAATCGAAAAATGGGTCAATGTCCACAGAGCCACGGTTCTGTCTAACCCAGTCACCTAACCTAACCTCTGTGGAATTCAGACGAGATTCTGTCTTGAAGAATGGTCTCAGGCTGTTGCTCTGTATTTCCTAATCTTCTCGATCATTGCAGGAAAAGAAATGTGCTGCAATGAACAAAGTAGCATGCAGGAATGTCCATCATTTAAAACAGACCATCATAGATTTTGATGCTGCTCACTTTTCCAAATAAGAAAATGCAGATAAGACCAATTCAGCAACCAGCGTGGTGTTAATGAAAATACAGGATGAAACTCTAACCCCTCGCTTCATTAACCGACGCAACGTGAACGGATACAGAGCTACACTTTTTGTCTGCACGTCGCTGCCCTCAACAATAATCTCTCAGATCTCTTTAGTCATATGGTCTTTTGACCCCTTGCACAACACTAAACACCCCAGCAACTCAGTACTGGTATCCATGGAAACCACAGTTTGAACCATCATTTAAAATAATTATTTCTTTTCTTCGAACAGATTTCAGACGTCTCCTCAATTAATTACTGGGTCATTTCTCTGTCGCAAATGCATCAGCCTGTGCGGTATTTACAAAAAAGATAGACCCTTACGCAATACAGCGCTCAAAAGATGTCGACAAGACACTGTAATCTAATCACGCTTCTCAAACCCCCAGCTCTTTAAATCAGTGTGGACCACATGTCTACAAAGACAATCCTGAATGCCAGAAGCATTTCTGACATTGATACATTTCTTCTTCTGCTGGTTCCCCAACCGTTTTTGCGCCACAGACCGGTTTAATGTCGGACAATATTTTCACGGACCGGCCTTTAAGGTGTTGTGGATAAATACAACAAAATAAAATGATATGACCAACACAAAAAATGTGGTATTTTGTAAGAATAGTAAAAAGCGTGAATCCACGATGTAATTTTGTAACTTTATTAGCAGCGTTCTCCTGAAATGCGGCAACACCGAGAGTAAAATCCTCCTCTCCGCCCTGTAATGCTCTCTGGTCGCTATGGTAACACATAAACATGCATCAGGAGTGAGTCATAGATGGAAGTAACAGAGAAACTTCAGTCATTTTTCAAAATAAAAGCCTGTTCAGACTTGGATAATAAATTAAACTGGAAACAATGCAAGTTATTTATTCTAAACGACTCATGGCCTGGGACCGATCCACGGCCCGGGGGTTGAGGACCACTGCTTTAGGGCACTCAAAATCAAAAATCTGTTCCAATAACCTCTACCAACTTTTGGCCACTACATGAGTCAATGTTTATCATCAGAAACACATCTCTGAAAGTAGAGAGTTTGAGGGCTTGAGCATTCTGTGCTAGCTCACAAACTCCCCAATACAACAGTATCAAGCTGCTCTAGCTTCAACTTCTACTACTGCACAGCCTGGAGGAACGGAGCCATCCACAGTCACTTCTTACCCTTCCAAAAACAGGACGCTGTACTAATGAGATCTTGCTCTGAATGGCAAGAGTCAGAGAGGACATCGTGGGAGAAAGGTAGTATGACCTCACTGCACCTCAGATCACTAGAGGGATTTGCTACAACAGAAAAGAGAGTTTTGCAAGGATTAGAAACTGATGAGGAAAAATAAGACTATGGTTACTTTCAAAAATTGTGGGGTTGATCTACCAGACATGGCTCACTTTGTCACTATTACACTATTCTTTCAATTGCCAGTCTACATACAGAACAGCCACACCAGTATTTCTATGGCATTTTGGTGATATTTTGTGATATGGCATCACAATACATTACATGCAACAATAAGATGTTTCCTATAATCATTTAAGAAGAAACTATTGAAACAGAACCAACATTTTTTAAATGTAGAATGAGTATAAATGATATTTATTCTGTGTCTCTCAGATCGCAGTACAATAAGTAGACTTTAGCAAAACTCATGATGATCTATTTGAAACAATAGTGTTTAAGTACTGATGAGATTTTGTGGCCACAATTTATCATGATAATGATGATCATCATATTGTTGGGCACTACTATAGACTATAACTGGTTTAGCTGTTTTTCTGTGGAAGCCAATTGACGAGACAATGTGTGAACACTATGCTATATCTGTTAAAACTAATCATACAGAATAAAACTCACAAATATGACTCTGGATTGCCATTTCTATAAATATTGTTAAAGTTTCAAAACTTTCACTACAAAATCCATTCTGTCCATATATAAAAAAAACAGCTTGGTTTCCACAAACAGTGTGATGTTACATAATCATTAGAATTTCATATTTCTGTCTTCTAATAAGCTGCAATATAGGGTAGCCAATCAAAAACTGACTTGCATCACTCTTTAAAAGGCACAATACTGAAAACAGCCTGTTTAAAGGAAAAACAGGTGTGAAAATGGTCATGCAAAAAAGAATGAATAAATAAATGTTTTAGTACAAACCCACATAGACATAATTGAAAAATGAAAAAAGAAGAAACATGTAGAATATGGGTGATATAAAACATTAGATCGATAGATAGAATAATCTAGAATATTAGAATATAGAATACTTAAAAAAAAAATCAGTGTCTAAATGTTAAAGACTGGACAAAATAAAGTGAGTTATGGAATTACATGAATATCCCAATTCAGCAAAACAAAGTAACAAACCTAGAGTGGTCACTGGTTACCCTTTCAGAAACAATGACTTTGCAGAGATCAATATAGCGATCAGGATTAGCAGATGATATATTGTGCAACTCTAATCTGTAGCCTCTCGTTGCTCTATTGCATCCTGGTCAGCTTTGCATCATCATCTTCTGCACAAACTGTTTGTCTTTGCATTGTCCTGCAATGTTTGTACTTTTGCATCAATGTTGTGATTGTTTCTTTGTGTAGCACCATGGAATTGAAGGAATGCCATTTTATTTCACTATGCTCACTGTATATGATTGAAATTACGATAAAAGTCTACTTGACTAGGTTTTCACTAAAGCACCAGCATGCACTCTGCGCTCCACTTCTGCAGGTTTTTCTGTAGATTTAAAAGGATTGTTCAGTGTGAGGAGTCATGCAAAAGTACCTTTACTGGTACATTAGTTTAGTAAACCTAGTTCAGAGCATTCTGGTTTTAGGTGTATACAAGTATCAAACTAACTCTTTTATGAAAGAAAAAGCTGAAAAAGTATATGACACACAGATTGAGGTCACTTTTCAAAGATAATTTAAGAATATTGAAAAGCTGCATGTTTAAATACAAAGAGGGATCATTTGGGTCTGTTTATTTGGATGAACATGGCATTACTTTTCAGTCCGCAGATAACATATACTAATGGATTTCATGCATCATTAAAATATAAGTTTGACGCTGCTTTTTCGCCATTCTGCACACTCTACTGCCTACACTCCTAATGATGAAGATCCCAAAAGGGTTCTTTGGAGCTATGCCATATATGAGTGTCCAGTCCTGTCCACAGTGTGGCTTCAGGTTTTCATTCCAAACCAGCAGGAGCACAAGTGATCTTCCTTGTACATCAAACTAGTCGCAGTCTTAAAACTGATCATGTGTGATCCTGCTTCGCCATTGGTTAATAAGACTGAACACTCTTTCCATAAAAGAACCATTAAGAACATCATTTTTTTTGTAAATAAAAATGTGTAAAGAACCTTTGTGTGTTTAAGCAATAAAAACAAAAATGAATAAAAATGTATTTAAGAATGTAGTTTAAAAAGAAATGTAGACCAACGTGTAGACTGTGACCTAACAGTGCAATCTGTGCTCATGGTTTTGAGAAAGTGACTCACACTTGCTGACTGACTCAGCCAAAGAAAAGTGTTCTATTGGCTTTTAGAAATGTTATGCACAAAACTTGCTTTGGATGTATATTAATCTGCAGCTGCTAATCCAAGGATAAAAGAAATGTTTCACACATGAGAATTGAAACAAGCAAATGTAAAACCATTTTGAAAACCCACTCAATCTGAAACACAGCCATGAGAACTGATATAAAAATATTTCAATTAAATGTCATTTGTTGTCATTTTTAAAGGTCCTTTGTCAAAAACTTGACACAATGTAAATGGCCCCTGGCATGAAAGAAAAAAATAAATTAATTAATTAATTAAAATACAATATATATACATATACATATACATATATATATATATATATATATACACACACAGTACAGGCCAAAAGTTTGGACACACCTGCTCATTCAATGTGTTTTATTTTCATGACCATTTACACTGATAGATTCTCACTCAAGGCATCAAAACTATGAATGAACACATGTAGTTAGTGGGATTTCTTGCTTTATTGATGGGATTGGGATCATCAGTTGTGTTGTGCAGAGGTCAGGTTACTACACAGCCGACAGCCCTATTGGACAACTGTTAAAATTC
>JBBIGC010000029.1:9200857-9217545 GCA_037576955.1 Lepidarchus adonis
AAAGGGGGGGAAGGTTGGGGGGAAACCCCCAAACACCCCCCCCCCCCCCCCAAAAAAAAAACCACCACCAAAAAACACATTGTCACATTCTGGATATTTACACTCCATCTGCAAGAAAAGATTCCAGTCATAACCAGGGACAAAGATCCCCCTGGTGGTCACTTTTATTACTGCACAACACTGAGAATTGAGAAGAAATACAGTACATTTGTTATGAACAGAAGATTTAAAATGTCAGTTTCTCAAGAAGCTGAGAAGAGAATGAAATAAAAGAAAACATTTACAGTACACATGCCTGTCTGCCTGTTTTTTAAAAAAAAAGTTTGTAACGGAAGTTCAAACACTAGTAATAATGTTAAAGGCCCTAACTTTCACACCTGTAAATAAAATGTGCTTAATATGATTTTCATTAATCATTTAAAACAGTGGTGGGCATCTCCAGTCCCGGAGGGTGGAGGTCTCCATTCCCACCTGGTTACTGCAGGTAAAGTGAGTGTGTTTGATGCGCGGAACTCTCCAGGATGGGTGTTGCCCACTCCTGCTCTAAAACACTGGAACGCATGGTGTGTGTTTGGCCTAATCAAATTATTTGCAATAAAAATTTGCAGAAGTTGCTGCCAAATAGTGTGATTTAAAACTGAAAAGCACACGTTCAATACCACTGCCACATCAATGAACAGAGTAAAGCCCCTTTCACACAAACATAACTGACATTTCTAGCCTCTTAGTTACAAAGTCTGTGCAAATAAAGGAAAAGAAATGTCAGCGTTAAGCAGAAAGGTAATTTAAACAAAGACTAAACTGTAGAGACGAGATTGAGAAGCTTTTGTCTGTTAGGCCTGATGCTGAAATCATTAAGATAAAGTAAAGAAACAAAAATTGATTCCATTGCTCGTGTCCAAAGTCTCAATCGGCTGCAAGAACGCATCCCGTTCTCCTCCACCCCTCACCTCCACCCCTCACCTCCACCACACAAGAGTGTCTCCAGCATGTGTGAATGTATCAGGGAAAATCTCATGTGTGTGTGTGTGTGGCAACTGGTGTGAAAAGCGCTTCAGTGAATAAATTGAATTTTGTGTTGCAAACATTGAAAGGTTGATGGATAGAGCTGACGGAAGAGAAGAGTGAACTCTTGTTCTGTTGATGCTGTCTCCTTAGTTCAAAGAGAAGGGACGTGCGAGGTTGACTGTATGTGTGATCAAACCAAAGCATGATGGGCTGTCGTCGTTATGCTGCCAGCATCTCTCCAGCCTGCTTCACTTCTGCTGATCTTTGCTCTGAAAAACAACAGAACACAGACAGTTCAGGCATTAATGTCATTTTCACATCCTGCCCGTTACAGCGCTGCGACCGGCCGTAGAGAAATCCTGACCCTTCTCGGTTCTGGACGCTGTCGGCAGGGGCTCATCGGGCACCTCCGGAAGTGATACATCTTCACCCTGCAAAGAGAGGACGACAAGCATGAGAGACAGATTCATCATCGCTACAGAAAGTCTCAGAATCCAACCAACAAGACAGATTAGACAGCACAATGCTAATTATTACAATAGTGTGATAACACAATTTTTTAATAACACTAGCATATATATCGATTCCTTTCTTTTTACTGACTTTTTTAACAACTTAGCTAAACAAACATGCGAGAACATTTCCAGTGCTATCTAATAGCAAAAGTGAAAAATACATATATATATTTTTAAAAAGCCAAAATCTAAATAATTAACTGGGGGAAGCCAATGTCATTTTTGGAGCAAAACTCTTGATTTGTGCCTCGCTATCAAATAAATTGTAAATCTACTTTATATTGACGGTACTGATTGACCATAAAGACACATGCTACTCAAAATGTTCAGCTAGGCTAAGCTAATCCAAGTCAAATTAGCATGAACCTTTTATTTCAGCAGAATACTAACTAAAGAACATGTAACCTTCTCCATATCCATGTTCCTCCCTAGGCTTTCAATAGAACACCAGCACAGTCTACTGATAGAGGTGAACCAACCTGAGTGAGGGCCTCCAGCTCCACCAGCACAGCCTCCTCATCCTCCTGGTTCAGAGAGCCTGCAAGGATCTCATCTATTTGCTGTGAGAGAACAGTTAACAAAGGCCATGAGCTCAGCTGGACCACGTATAGAGTAGATTACAGCAGAACGGGATCATTATTAAGTGTGTTTTGAATGACACATAGTAGCTGTTTGTGATCTTAGAAACAGACCAACCTTCTGATATTCTATGGCGTCCTGTGTCTCGTCCATTATTCTCTCAACCTCCTCAATAGACAAGACCTTATTTAACAAAATACAAATTAGAAAAAGGACATTATGTATTAAAAAAACAAAACAGCTGCATGGATTAAGGAATAGCAAAGGTATTGACAGTATTACAGGTTAGAAATAGAAAAACTAAAAAGTCTTGCTCTGTAATATGAGCCTAGTCTGCACAGATGCCACCAAAACTGACCTGATTGAGCTGAAAACAATATGACAGTAGTTGTACCCATGAAAAAACAAAAAATCCATAAAGAAATTACAATGTAATGATAATATTTATCATTATTGTAATAAATTAAAGGCACAATATAACTTTTTGAGCACAATGGGACCTCGCCAGTCCTTAAAAACCAACTGAGCTGTTAAATATCATGGTTTATTTCAGGATACATCAATAGTCTCGCTTAAGTTATTGCACTGCGATGTGAGAAACACATTTGCTCATAATTTGACATAAAAAGTCTAATCACGTATTGGGAAAATTTCTCAAAGTATCATGATACAATATTTTTGACATATCGCCCAACCCTGTTACAAAGAACAAAAATTGTATCACCAGGAACAGACCATAATGTGGATCAAATCTGTAAATTCTACACACTTTAAAATGAGGCAAAATTACACATGTATTCCAGACTCGCCAAAAACTTTTGCATAGTAAATGCATCATCAAAATATTGGTTTAAAATATTGTTAAAATCAAAATTGTGAAAATGAAAATGTTTTACCCCAGATATGATTCTGATATCATACAACATATCTACTTTGGCTCCTTGACACAGGCATAAGCAGATTGATATATATTTTTAATGCACATATCTCGCAGCGTTGATATGATTCTAATACTACTGTGCCAATTATTACTGTCCAAAGACAACCAGGAATCTCCATTTGATATTTTTACACTACTTGAACACAGTTGCTGACCTTTACACTGTGTGAAATTCTAATGATAAATAAGCAAATAGTAATGGCTCAAAATATCATTAGAAGAATGATCAGTTTTGACAATGCACTTTTTGAAAACAACAATAAAGGGCAATATTCAAGACTCAATGTATTGTGGCTTTTTCTATTTTTCTAAAATGACTGTCAAAAGCTGATGTTTATAATTGCCTTTAGCTTTGTTGTCATTTCCCTCTTTTTGCAGAGACGATTCATACATATATTACAGTTATTAATTTTTTATTTTTTTTTTTTAAATCCATCCTGAATAAAGTCCTTACCTCGTGCATCTTCTTCAGGCAGTCGTTGCCAACCTTCAGACCTTCCAGGACCTTTACTTCAATTTGAGCAAATTCAAGGTCTTGAACCTGCCAAAACGAGCATTTGCACACTTTTATGCGCTGGTTGCAACTGATGCACTATGTACTGATGTTTAAGTAGGTAGTGATTAAGTGGGACATAACTGTTCAGTCATCTGCAGTGTGTCATTCATTTGGATCTGTGCAGTCTCTGGAGAGCAAAAAAAAAATCTCACCATGTGCTCAATGTTGCTTATCTGGGTCTCAGTCTTATCCAGGAGTTGATCCTGATAGCGCTTCTTCTTGAGCAGCAGAAGAGCTCTTCTGCAATGGGAACACATGAAGCTGATATCATTTTAACCAGTGTTCCCCAAGCAGGACGCAGAAAGAATTCCATGCCATGGTTGGGGTGAAGTTAGCTCAGTAGTTGGGTTTTGAGGGGCAATCTCAGAAGTATTCTCAAAGCCCAGGTACTGAGATGCAGTTGGCAAATCAAATAGTAAGCGAGAAAATGTGAATTATGTTAATAGGTTAGCATTCAATGAGACATTCCATGAGATGAATCAAATTACAGTCTTACTCCTTCTTCCCATCCTTTAGGAGCTGCTTGGCTAGAAGCCTCTCTTTCTCTAGTTGCAAGGTAAGTTTTTTCTGGTTCTGCCTCAGCTTATCTCGCTGCTGTTTCAGTTGCTGGTCATTGGGAATAAAAAAGTCAAGTTAAAGCAGAGATAATAAGGTATATTTGACTACATATGTGCAGTTTTATGTAGGAAAATGGCATCCAACCAATATGCAATGGTTCCTCAGCTCTGTTCAGTCATGGATGACTAGTGGTTGCTTAAGCAAAGACTCAACACACCTATTGCCAGGTCTGGGAAACTACCTGAGCTGAGAAACCCTGCAATACACGATCTATACAAATATGAACTCTTTTGAGGAATGAGATCGTGATAGCACGTTAGCTAGGGAGGGAGCATGCATTACCATACACCTAATTAGTTTTGGGAACACACCATCACACACAGTGCAATGGTGCCCAGGGGATGTGTACCAGTGGTGCCCAGGTTGGGACTTGAACCTGCAACCTTCTGATCCCAGGGGCAAAGTCCTAACCGCTGCCTCTCTGACTACTTCATGAAGTCCATCTATATTGGGCATCTACTGTGGAACTACATAGTGTCCCATCAGCTGTTATGAACAGTTAGGAGCCTGCAGTTATTACCACTGGTTTCTAACCATAGTGCTGTTCCTGGCCAGATATTTTAGGGATTCCTGACCATTCGCAGATGAATTACATCAGCATGACAGTGCTCAGGGTCACCAATGAACGTTGAGAGAGTGGTCAGCAACCCAAGTCCAAAAGCAAGGGCTATTGAATGACTACAGTTTCTTAAATGTATATTTCTAATAAGATGTGAAGCAGTCAGCACCTTTCTGCTAGTCACATTAGCTAGGACAGCAGACTAATCCTAATCACATTAACCATGTTTCATAAACCTTACTCTAATACGCGACGTGCAAACGACACAAGCAAATACATCTCTTACAACACACAGTTTAGCACAATCACTCTGTCAGTTACCAGAATGGCCCTGTCTTGCTCGGTGATTCGACTCCGTCCCTTTCTGCTGAAAACGTTTCCCATTGCGAAGCAACATCCCCGCCACTCTACTACAGTCGCTTCTTTTTTTATGAAAACTCAATAAATGTTCGTACTGGAAAACATTACAATTATGTTCCGTATGTTTTCACATTGGTTTTAGTCAAAAAGAAGCTGTTTCGCTAGTTTCAGTAGCCACTGTGGCAGGCGCATTAACCACAACAAACAGCGGGCAGCTAGCATGCGCGCCGGAATCCACTGACGACCGTATTGTCCTGATCCAGGATCGGCTGCCACTGCATAGAATTCATAAACAAAGCAGTCTCTGCCACAGGGGCTGATCTCAGATCAGAGCTGTTCTAGAGCCGGTTGCTATGAGCAATGAAAAGCGCCGATTTTAAAATAAAGGTCTCTATAAAAGTCTTTAGTGTGCGCTTCATAAATGTACAATTTAAAGCATTTATTATTAATTCATAATTTACAGACATTAAACCAACAAAGGTCTGACTTCGAAATGCTCAATATGTTTATGGTCTTCTATGCAGAAATAAAAAAATGTTGCAGAAGACTTTGTAGCGTGTGGCTTCATTTTATAATCATCAACACATTTTTAGCCATTGCCTGAGGGTCCCCTGAACGGAGGAAAACATGTCTGTATGTCAAATATTTGTTGTGAAGACAGACTCAAAGATGTCCCTGACATTATACATTATTTACATAATTTCTTTATAAATTTTCTTTATTTTCTTTATATATATGTACACACACACACACGTGTGTGTGTGTGTGTGTGTGTGTGTGTGTGTGTAATTACAGAACTATAAGTGATATGGAGCCTCAACCAAGGAGTACAAATGTAATAAAACGTGTTAAGTCTTACTCACTTTGTTTGTGCATTAACTATGGGAGTAACTGCTGGTCATAAAAAACAACAATAAAACAGACCAATTATTTAATCCAAACAGATTTACATATGCCAATTTGGTTCAAAACATACAACAACAGAAAAACAACACAACTGAGAATGTGATGCATTTTATAAAGAAAATGAATAGACAGTAGGAATCAGGCTTATATTATACTGAGAGTATTTATAAGGACAATTTCATTCTTTTTACAGTTTGTCATTCACTAGATTAAGTCTAAAATGGCATGACATTTTACTCAAAACATATCATACCTTTTAAAAAGCAACATACACACATCCACCCAACTCTCCACCCACTCCACCTACACACTCCATGCCTCAGCATAGTGCCACACATGACAATATGACCATATATACACTTAAGTGTAAAATACTATGCTCTAGCATTGCATTCGGTAGCACACAGTCACATTAGAGTGGAATTCCACTTTTTAACATTTCTGCATGACTCAGTGGTTTTGACATTCAGAGTAGTCTAATGTCAGATTATGCAGTTCCAATCTAAACGCAAAACAAAATGGATTTTTTTGCATTAAAATGGTTGGCCAAAATATTTTTTGTGGAATTCTCAGTCATCAGGCAAAACAGTTCACAAACAGTTATAAAATAATATATTTCTACAGCTACAGAAATGTCTAATTCCTTAATGTAAAGAGTTTTGACTGGGTATGATTCTCTAGAATGGCACATTTTCTAACAGGCCATTCTAAATGACTGAATCTTTACATTTTGACCATTTAATTATTGAAAAAAAATCAATAACTTTTTAGCAGTTCTCCCAAAGATCTTAAAATGAACAAAAGCCTGTTCCCCCCCCCCCATCTTCCAATTGGCACTATTAATGCAGCTATTCCATCACATGATTAACATACAGTTCTGGCCTTTGATACAGCAGAAACAACATAAACTACCTGGAATACCAGGATGCAAACTCTACTGAGGTCAATTTTGTGCAGCTAGTTTCACTGCATTTAGAAGCTCCAGCATTTCCTCTTTCGCAATGGAAATCACAGCCAATGTGCCTTATGGTGAAGCCTTGGGTGAATTTTCAGGCCCTGATGTCACACGTCCGTCCATATAACCGCTCCAAAACCAGAGCAGGAACACTGGAAGGTTCAATGGAGCCGAAGGCTTTTGTGTGGCAAATTCAACCAATGGCAAAGTGCTTTCTGCTGCTATGGACTGATCAAATTCAGAGGGGATGAAAGTAGTAGCTGATACATCGAGCACGGACACCGCAATGTTCAGGGTAAAAAGAGTCTGTTGTTTTAATATGGATTAATTCAATCTCTGAGAAATTCTTCCAATGCAAAATGTTCACACTAGCTTGAAATCTTCAATTCCTCAATCAGGCCACATTTCTGAAAATAAGTACTGAATGTATGCATATACTGAATCATCCTGGTTTAAATATCAACAAGGACTGTGTCCTGCAGTGACTGTAGCTCCTTCTGGAGGGAGAAGACTAGCGCTTCACACATGGAAGTCCCTTCCAAAGTGTCTGATCTGGGCATCAGTCATAGATAGGTAGGTGGTCCTCATGCTGGGTGAATACTGTAAGGAGAGAGGGAGAAAGCAAAGAACCTCCATTAGCTACATGTGAAATGTCTCAACGAGGTTAAGGCCCTGCAATTTTATTTTTCTCATTTCTGTTTCATTTATAACATTTAAATACATGAATCATACATTATTAAATCACATTTTATTTTTCTATCACATCTTATTTTGATATATACAGTGGTGCTTGAAAGTCTGTTAACCCTTCTGAATGTTCTAGATTTCTTCATAAATAAAACAACATCCAATGTAATAAAAGTTCAGAAGAGCTTAATTTATCAAATGAGACAAAAGCATTATATTAATTTCCTCCAGGATAATAAAAGTATTTCTGATTCTGATTCTGATTCTGATTTTACACAATATTTTTTGTACATACATGAGGTGTGAATTGATCTTCACACCTCATGTGCGTCTTAACGTATCAAGGCATGAACATAGGAGATTTCAAACAAACAGTCACTGATGCTCATCATGGCTGGAAAAGATAAAACAACCATTAAAGAGTCTGACAAACAGTGTACAAATAGGAGAAACTCAAGACCACCATTATCATCTCCAATCTGTTTAATAAAGGAAGCCAAGGAAACTAAAGGCCTCTTTCACACAACGCGATGTTAAAACATTGAACAACAATGGTGTGCATGGCAAGGTTTTTGTTTTAAATGTCCAGTATAAGATGTCCAGTTATTAATTTTGTGAAATATATTAGTAATAATATTATGATTTGTGACGGTTTTCCTGCATCTGGATTAGCACAGCCTGCCATCATTGATGGAACAATACCTTTTATATCAGTGGAATCTAATGGAAAATGTCAGAACATCTGTACTTGACCTGGATCCCAATAGAAAATCGACATTTAGCAAGACAACTACCCTAACCACACAAGTTGTTCTACTAAATAATGGTTGAAGAAGCATAAAATGACTGTTTTACAATGACCAAGTCAAAGATCTGACCTTAACCCAAAAGAAATGAAGAAAAGAAATGAAGAAAGTAGTTCATTTTTGGAAAACCACTTCATTCTGAGTTCTGTATAAAAGAATGGGCTAAAATTTGTCTGATGTGCAGGACTGATCAACACTTACTTTTTTGTCTCATTTGTGTAATTAATTTCTCTTCATCCACTTTTAAGAGATGTGTAAAAACCCAGTGATGTTTGACCACATCTTATTGAGCTTAATTAATTTAGCAAAAACTTCCAAGCACTACTGTAGGTAAAAACAAAGAAACAAACAAACTTTTTAGTTTATAGTATTCCAAAGACATATATTATTAGTTAACATTAGTTTTCATTTAATATTTAATTTTAATATTAGTATATTTTGGTTAATATTAGTGTTAACTGGTGATCTAAAACACTGCGTTAAAGAAAGACTATGAGAAAACATGAAATCTGCCTTTTAAATGTTTTTTAAATTGCATTTTTTTATTTTTTCTAACTGATACATTTAGCAGTAATGAACACTGAAACATCTGCACTGTTCAGGAATTGTGTAAATAAGTTTAAACAATAGAGTAGCCATTGTTAAAAATGTAAGCTTCTTGTGCTAAAACCAGATTATGTAATAGTATGGTATAATAATAACAGTATTGAAATTTAATGCAATGTCATAACATGTTAATATGGGTATTCCATATACAGAAACTCCAAGTTTAACAATTTTGTACAAAAGGAAACCATAGGGCCCCGCAAACTCTGCTACTATGACCTAATTTCAGTTTAACTTCTGATAATAATTTTGGGTGAAAGAGGTACTGTACTGTGTTTAGTCATCATTTAGAAATGCATGATGTGAACGAGGACAGACAGAAACATTTCAGGAGCACTTCACAGTGAAATAAAAAAGTCAAAATGGGTGCTCTTTGAGACAGAACATACGAAAACAACAACCACACAGCAAGAGGTCAAAGTTGACGTGACTGAGAATGAATAATTTAATCCAAACCAAACCAACTGCATGGTGGTAATGTGATAAAAGAACAAAGTGCACTGGTGGATCAGGTAATTATAGCCTGAGGGAAGTACAGTAAAGAGACAGAGAACAAAGGCAAGTAAAAGAGACACTATACATGTGAGAGAACCCACTTACTGTTTCTAAATGTCTGGGGATATAATTCCAGAAATGACAAAGAAAGAAAGAAAAACACTCAATTAGCTGCAAAACACTATTCAGTGACAAAACCGCTTGAAAAATAGTTGAGTCTGTACTGGGAATAAAATGAGAGTGGATTCTTCTAACATTATTCTTGCAGTAAAGTACAATCACATTAAAAGGCTCCTATGAAGTATGCGTAATAGATCAAAATACAACTTTAATGAAGTACAATGTGAAAGGTAATGAGGCTTTTGCTTCACAGTCTGCTGTTCCTGCTAATAGAAGTTACATGTTCTCAGAATGAATGTTTCAATCTGCATCACTCTTGTGGTGTTACCTAATAATCTAAAATCTAAAATCATAGGTACTCCGCCCATGCATTCAGAGTTTTAGCTTCAAACTTCTAATTAAATCATTAAATTTCCAAAATCTTATAGTTTAATACACTTAATGTACATTTGTATAACAAACTGGTATATCATCATGCTTTTGGGAGGCATTTGGAGATAGAGACATAGAACTCATAGTCTTCAATGGCTACCTTTATAGCACCTCTGTTTAAAAGAGTATTGCACTGCATCAAGCCTAAATCCCAAAGAGCTAATCAATGTTCTAGCCATTAACCTGGACTGAATTAGATTAGAAGTGCTCATCCATGACTGCTGAAGATTCATCTCATATTCAGGGACTTGTACAACACTGCAGGGCAATTTCCAATCCCATTAATGTCAGAGATCAGGTCAACACTACTTTTTAACTGTTAACTCTAACTGAATTTTCTAAAAGGCAAAGTTATTTAATAAAAACAGCATGCTGCAAAGAAAGATTAAGCAATAGTTCTTTGTTGTCAAAGCAGGAAAAGGAAGCTCTAAGAAAGGGGGAAAATAAGATAGACAACCAGAAGAGGGCAGTCTTTCACCAAATCTAACAAAATGATGCACATTTGTCAGAAGGATCCTTTCAGTGCATGGAGAAATACAGCTCTCTCCACTCTGGTTGACGTGTTCTTAGGCTTCTAATATTTATTTCTAAAAATTATAGCCTCACAACACAAAAGAGGAAAAATCTAACGTTAAATTGATGTTCATTTATTAATTGGGGGAAAAATACACAATAAGAAATACATTATTTACATGAAATTATGTCTACCATAATTATTGGCACCCCTGCTATTAATATTTCATACAGCCCTCTTTTGTTGACAAGACAGCATTTAATCTTCTCCTAAAACATTTCACATAGTTGGAGAACAGAGACAGGTATCTTTCTAGATCACCCACAGTACTGGGTCCTCTCTTATGCACTTTCCTCTTCAGCTCACCCGAAAGGTTTTCAATGGGGTTGAGATCTGGAGACTGATCACAGGAGGAGCTTGATTTTGTGTCTGCTGAGCCATTTTTGTTTGTTTAGGGTCATTATCCTGTGTCATAGACCCAATGATGACCCATATTCAGCTTTCTGGGAGAGAACACTAAATATTTATTTAAAATGTCCTGGTATTTCAAGAAAGCCATGATGCCATTCACCCTAACAAGGTTCCCAGGGCCTATGGAAGAGGAACAGTTGCACAGCATCACAAATCCTCCACCATAATTTACAGTGGGCATGAGGTGCTTTTCCGCATACTCATCCTTGAATTTACATCATACAAACTGAGAATGTTTGTTGCAAAAAAGATCATCTGACCAAAGCACTCAGTCCCAGTTAACGTCCTAGTACTGCTTAGCAAACTCCAGATGTTTACGTTTGTGATCGTAGGTGAGAAAAGGCTTTGTCCTTGCATATCTTCCAAACAGCTTGTTGGCATGGAGAAAGTATTTTATGGTTGTCATGGCAACTTTGTGACCCCAAGACACCACTCTTTGGTGCAGTGAGTTTTGGAGAATGTTTTACTTCTCTTACCATCCTCCTCACTGTGCATGATGGCAAGATAAACTTGTCCAACCTTGTTTTTCACTGTTCCAGTTGTTTTATACTTCTTTATTATTCCTCTGACTGCAGATACAGGCAGGTTCAGGTAAGTAGTTATTTTCTTGTACCTGACTTATGAAGGTCAACAAAATCTGCCTTACTTGAACAGCATGTTCTCTTGTCTTTCTCATGCTGAAGAGTGGCTAAGAGCAATAGGATTCTGACAAGACATATTTATACCCCAGGAAAACAGGAAGTTAAAGTTAAAATTTTATTTACTCTGATCAACTTTAAAAACGAAACTAGAAATGACAAAAATGCTTCAATTACATTTATTTTATTGTAATCGGTAGGGGTGCCAATTACAGTGGCACATATGATGCCATGTAAAAAAATCTATTTATTAATGTTATTTTCTTAATGTAATAAATTAAAGTAATTCAATTAATGGTTGGATTTTTCTCTTTTTTGTTGTAAGTCTATATTTTCCAGAAAAAAAAATCATTAGAAGCCTAAGCTCCCATATTAAATTGGGTGCCAATAATTGGGGATGGCACTGTAGCTGTTTTTTCTGAAAATAATCAGCTTGCCTGCTAAATGCCATGCTGGGTCAATCTTAACCTTAACACAGATGCTGGAACCAACATACCGATGGTGGTGGTGAACCTCTCCCAATCAACGGCACATTTTCATATCGAGGAGTCCCTCCAAACAGCATTGATTGATTCCTACACAACAACAGAGCAAACACACGAAACAATGGCTTAATTTGGTACGATAAATAAACAAATACACTGCCTGTTAAAGTTTGTGAACACCTTGCACCCTTTTAAATATAACATTTCTTACTTTTAAAATTTTAAATATGCCAAGTTATTCATGATATACTAGAGGTCTTTTCATATCTGCCCTGACTTCCCCTTTATTTTCCTTGCTTCTACTCTTCTCTTGTTTAGGGCCCAAACAATGTATTGATTGACCAATACAATACTAATATCCTGCACAAAAAAGGTTTTAAAAAGCGTTAAATAGCTACAACTGCTTTGGGTACATTTTGCAACACTCTGATTTTGTGTTTATTATGTTGTTTTCATTGGAATGAAGTCTAGGTTTCACTTAATCCTTTATTACTTTTAAAAACTAATATTAAATTTATTAAAGATAAAACATTGTCAGAAATATGATGCTGTTTTCCATAAAGTATAGATGTTAAGCCATTGTACAATAACAAAAAAGCTTTTTAAAGCTCAGATTCTTGAAATATGTGAATGTACTTCATGAAACTACATCACAAACTCACATGTACTCCGCTGTCGGTTCAATGGCGGCAGCCTGTGGTGGTGGCTGCAGGCTGCTCTGACTACCCAAGCTGCTGCTGTAGCTGCAGAAGCTGTGCACGTTTGCTCGACTCGGGTTGTAGGGAGCTAGACGCCGAGCCTGAGGATTAAAAGGGTCCTCCTCATCTATGTCATCATAATCCCTGTCCCTGCATGTGGGCAGAGGAGGACTCACATCAATGGGCTCCAGGAGGAGTGCTGAATGCACTGAAACGAGGTGATGTTCTTACCTGCTTGCTATGAGGATAAACGCTCGTGGAATGGCACACAGCATGGCGCAGAAGGCACTGGCTGCCAGCAGGGAAAAGAGGCACAGATAGAGCAGGCCTTCCACCCCATCGTAACACACGCCCACCAGCGCATTAAGGTAGTCCTGCAGGGGTCACCACATACACAGAAATGATGAGTTGGAGTGATGCGTAAGAGTGAAACATTCAGGGCAAGTGAGGTAGCTTACTCTGTGCAGGCTGCGACAGTCCAGGAAGGCAGTGAGCTGGTGCAGGTTGAATTCTGTGGCGTTCAGGAGGCGCTGAATGCCTAATAGATCCCTCTGATAAACAGGTGTGACAATTCCATAAGTCATTACATTAAAATAAGTAGATATATAACAAGTTTATTAAATATGTCCACATTAACTGGCCATTTTAGCAGGAACACCTATCGTAGAGGTGCACTTGGTATATTATAGCTCATTTAAAACGGCCCAATTTACCTTCACCATCTTCTTTCACAGGGTTTATATATTAACAGTGGTGTGAAAAAGTGTTTCCCCTTCCTGATTTCATATTTTTCCATGTTTGTCACTAAATATTAGTCCAACACAACACAAGTAAACACAAAATGTGTTTTTTTAAGTAAATTATTTTATTATTAAGGGAGAAAAGAATATAACCTATATGACCCTGTGTGACAAAGTGATTGCCCCCTAACATAAGAACTGGTTGGGCCAAACTTAGCAGCAACAACTGCAATCAAGTGTTTGCAATAATTTGCAATGAGTCTTTTACAGTCATGCCACAGCATCTCAAAAGAATTCAGGTCAGGACTCTGACTAGGCCACTCCAGAGTCTTCATTTTGTTATTCTTCAGCCAATCAGTTTCTTTTTCTGGAATGTAGTGTTATTTCTATGCCAGATGTAATGGGACACACACCTTCCAAAATTTTCAACTTTTGTCTCATCAGTCCACAGAGTATTTTCCCAAAAGTCTTGGGGATTATCAAGATGTTTTTTGGCAAAATTGAGACAAGCCTTAATGTTCTTTTGCTCAGCACTGTTATTTTATAGTGGAGTCATGAACACTGACCTTAATTGTGGCAAGTGAGGCCTGCAGCTCTTTGGATGTTGTTGTGGGGTCTTTTGTGATCTCTTGGATGAGTCGTCGCTGCTCTCTTGGTCGGCCGGCCACTCCTGGAAAGGTTCACTACTGTTCCATGTTTTTGCCAGTTGTGGATAATGTCTCTCACTGTGGTTCTCTCGAGTCCCAAAGCTTTAGAAACGGCTTTATAACCTTTTCTAGACTGATAGATCTCAATTACTTTCCTTCTTATTTGTTCCTGATTTTTTTTGTCTAGCTGAGGATCTTTTGTTCTACTTCACTTTGACAGGCAGAGTCTTATTTAAGTGATTTCTTGATTAAGAACAGGTGAAGCAGTAATCAGACCTGGGTGTGGCTACAGATATTGAACTCAGATGTGATGAACCACTGTTAAGTTATGTTTAACTTCTAGGTTTGTATTTTTTTGTCTCTGACTAATATTTAAATTTATTTAATGATCTAAAACATTTAAATATGAAAAAATTAAATAAAATTAGTAAGGGGAAAACACTTTTTCACACCACTGTATACAAAAATGCTCATTTGTTTGCAATAAAAGGGAAAAAACAGCCTCCGATTATTTTTTACACTCAAAAAGATGTTTTGCAATATTTAAGACTGAATTTATGTAATGAACTACCTGTATATAAAAGAACCCTATAATTATAAAGACAAATATTATGGAACAATTGCAGGAAAATATATTAAAGTTCTCTCAAACTTTCAAATTCAAACATTGTGTGGCTCTGAACTAGGCTTGGGCAGTATCTTTAAAAATAATTAGTGAAAGTGATTTCCGATCATCGTGAATACACCACAACGAAATTTGTCCTATGTATTTAACCCATCACACGTGCACACGTGGAGTAGTGGGCAGCTATGAACAGCGCCCGGGGAGCAGTGAAGTGGGGACGGTACCTTGCTAAAGGGTTACCTCAGTGGTGCCCGGGCTGGGACTTGAACCTGCGACTTTCAGATCTCAGGGGTAAAATCCTAACCACTAGCCCCAAAGCCCCAATACAATGACACACAAAAGATGCAAACTATCTATAACTGTGAAATGACAAAAATAATGCAAATGGGAGAGAATGTGAATATTGTGAGGGATGTTTGAATTTGTGTGAATTGCTGAAGAACCTGGTACAGGTATGTGAGTGTATCAGGTGCAGTAATGTTGCTAGAGTTTTAATGTATAGTAAAAATTGAAAAAATTAGCTAAAAGTAGCACATTAACAAGTTAGATGTTCCTAATAAAGTGGCCAGACCTCTGTCACTTACCTCAGCAGTGGGAAATACAGAGAGGGAAAACTGCAGTAGGCCTTGCACCTGAATCTGCATGGTTGTTAGTGACCTCTGAAAGATGGTCAGAGACTGCAACACAGAATATGAGTAAGGGTTTAATCAAATGCTTTTAAACATACTTAAGCAAAGCTTTCCTGTAATCTAGAGAGAACATATCAGCCTGTCTGTGATCTGGGGTTTGAAATGTATTTAAATTTTGGATTTGTATTGGACGATTGAAAGGCGGATTACAATCATCTGCTTACACTCTGAATGTAAATGCATTAATGGTTACAGTCTCTGTCTGCTTATGCCTGTGGCTCCTGCATTTTGCCCCCAAGAGGTTTACTTAAGGAATGTAAAAAAAAGTCTAGTTTCAACAACCTAAAATAATGCCTACATTTCTGTAAAAGCTTTTAAAGGAATCCCACAGGCACTCTATAGAAGCCAGACAAAGCTAATTACCACAAACCCACAGACTAAAAGGATTCCCTTTGATCAAAGTTTATTTCCATATCGCCTTTAAGTAATTAAATTAAGCATGCTGATATTTTAACCGTGCCATAATAATGGGTTTAACATGGAGCTTTCTCTCAATTAACCGGTACAATTATGCCATAGGCTGCTAATAATTGCCCTGCTTGGGAGGCCTGAGAGGAATTCATAAACAGGCAGCATACATGACTTACCTGCTGAAAGGGATTGGGCAGAGTTTGGCTGCAGTAAAGGTAGTAGTGAACAACATCTGCAAAGCATAACAACAAAACAAAAACCTTTTTAAAAGTACTCCTCATACCTGCGTATTTTAATAACAAGCACACACATTATTTAAATGCTTGTCAACAGGAAATTACAACAGGACCCAGCTGTATGCTTAGCGTGTAGGAAATAAATGACTTGCCTTCACTTAGGAATTCTTTGGTTTGATTCACGATGAACTTGTCAGGGGACACACAAAAGTCACTGGTTCCCTAAGACATAACAAGCAATGGGTTTTACTTATAATTATTATAATCCATTTCAGAAAACAGTAATGCACATATTATATACATACATACATACATACACACACACACACATACATACACACACACACACACACACACACACACACACACACACACACACACACACACACACA
>JBBIGC010000029.1:9225892-9241889 GCA_037576955.1 Lepidarchus adonis
GTGTGTGTGTGTGTGTGTGTGTGTGTGTGTGTGTGTGTGTGTGTGTATATGGGGTAAAGAGGAGGGGTAAAAGACAAGGAAAATAGTAAAAGGGAGAGAAATAAATAGGTGAAAAACGACTCCCTGATGGGTGCAAAAAGGCAGTTGAGGTTTTCTAGAACCGACTCTCTTGTCTGATGATGGTCTTAAAAGCACCAATAAAGTGGGTTGGAAGCACTTAATAATTAGTTGAGGGTGCGCACACACACACACACACACACACACACACACACACACACACATCCCGGCAGAGGGATCGATAGGCATTAGTGAGGTAAGTGGAGCATAAGAGAAAGCTGAACGCATGTGAAATGAGAAAGGGAGAGAATAAAATAGCCAGCATGGCGACGCACTAACCACAGAGACCAGCTCTGCATTGTTCCTGTTCATGCAGACACTGTGATATTATTACTGTCCATTAAAGCTGGACAAGCAAGGACAAGCAAGGTAAAAAAAAGACGCAGGTGGATAAGAGGAAAATGCATTTACATGTTTTTTTTAAAAGTCTTCAAAATGAAAAAAAAAAAAACTAGTCACATCTAGTCTGAAATATGCCACAATTGTTCATACAGCATTATCATGTAAAGCAAATAATTAGCTTAAGTGACAGCAGTAGGAGAATGTGACCTAACTTTTAAATTCTTTTTTAGGGAAACGTTAAAGACAGGCGTACATCATATGATTTATGTAATTTATAGAAAAAGCTGCAAGTGGAAAGTGAATTGCATAGTTTTTAAAAGTCTTGTTTAAACATTCAAATCGCCACATGCCAAATGATGTCAGATAAGAGTCTACTATATTTATAGTGAATAGCACACTAGCATACAGGGCAGCTCTGAGCACACTGCACACTGAAGCACATACACACTGAGCAAACAATGACACAAAGCAGTCAAATTAGTTTAATTCATCTTCATTTGGACACATTAAAACAGCATTAAAGCATTATGCTTTACATATTTTGTTTTGAAGGATGAGTGCAGAAAGGGTAAACAGATATGCACAATGCTTTGTGGAAAAAAACAGTCTAAGAGCTATTAAAAATCAGGCTTACTTCAAAGATAAAAAAACAGAGAGAGAGAGAAGCAAAGATGGCAAAGAAGTCTCAGGCAGATATTTCCAATTTGGTTCTTTTGTAGTATACAGTACACATTTTCCAGTGCCCTCCATAATGTTTGGGACAAACACACTTTAAAAAAAATTACCTCCTGCTCCTCAGCGTTCAGTCGTGATTAAAGTGCAGACGTCATAAATTCCAGTCTTCTTTTTAAAGTTATTTTAGTTTCACCATGTAGTATTTATAACACCTGTAATACACTGTCTGCCCGATTTCAGTATTCTCCCCTTTACTCGCATTCTTCTTCACAAGAAACTGAGCTTCCCTTGTCTGCTTAACTAGCTTCCTTAATTAAAACAAGTACAAGGAGCATGGTCTGTTCAGAATGGTTTCAGATACAGATCACATTAAAAACATAATGTGACTGACCAAACAACAAAATCCGATTTGAGCCATTTCATTCCCACATCACTCATACCATACTAAATACTCATACCAGCACATAACTAACATTACCATCTCGGTGTCACTGCTGATGCTGGTAATATTTAGTCAGTCACGGTCCTATTGGGTCACTTTCCAAAGATGGATGTGGTATCGAGTGGCTGACAAAATGTGGAGCAGATTGACTACAGCCTGTGAGTATATAGATGCAATCAAATGTCCAGAGAGTAAAGATGCAAGACAGGTGTATCTAATAAACTGGCAAGTCAGTGTATACTTCCAATTCTGCTGTTCCCATAATTGGGAAGAGACTGTGTTTACAGACAGGTGAAGAGGACATCTCTGCTGCCTTATTCATTATGCAGAAAGATGAGAAATACTCACAGTGTGAGCAGCCAGCGAGACTGTTTTGCCAGCCCCAAACAGGCCACCAGGCAGATAATCAGGTCTAGGATCAGCAGCAGCAAATACGTCAGCCATCTGAAAAAAAATACATACCATAATAATGAATCATTGTTTTTTACGTGCATGAACTAACAGCTTGTGCAGCATTTAATGTATAGCACAATGCAAAACCCAGTAAAGGTGGGGGTCTAAATGTGCCTGTATGTGTTTTACTGCACTTTCTGGACAGTTAATAATTCAGTAGAGCAAATCCATACACATGAGAATTTCATGAGCCAGAGTGTGGTCTGAGAGAACAGATGCTATGTACAACAACTCAGTCTGACAGTGTCTCCTCCCATGCATGTGTATTAATCTGTGAGGCAGTATCTGCTTAAGGTCAAATGTGACCTAACGTTTAAATCCTTTTTTAGGGAAATATTTAGCACAGGTGTACATCACATGATTTACAGAATCTCAACATACTCCCAGTATGGAAGGTATCCCACAGTTTGCATTAAAATAGAATGTTCTGCAGGTCAATGTTGGCTCAGGATCAGTGAATCATCCCTTCTCACATTACCAGTCAATCCCACCCAAATGAGGTTCCATCTTGGAAATTGCTTTCAGCTGAGAGTGTGTGTAAATTGATCAGGGCTGTGAACGCCATATACACCAAACAGCCACAACATTAAAACCACTGGTCTTTTATTGTGTGGGTCTCCCCCATGTTGCTAAACCAGCAACCTTTTTTATCACAGTCAGCATTGACTTTTTGTGCTACAGCAGCTCTTCTTTCGGACTGAACCAGACGGCCTAGTTGCCGCTTCCTATATGCATCATGGAGCCAGGGAAACACATGTCACCCTTTCATCAGTTGTCCATCCGTAGATCTCTTTTGATAGGTACTAACTACTGTATATTGGGAACACCCAACAAGACATATGTTGGAGATGCTCCCAGTTGTCCAAGTTGTCTAGCCATCACAATGTGTCAAAGTCACTCAGATAATTGTCGTCACACATTTTTCTTCTTAAATACAATACAAGAGCTGACTGTTCACTTGCTGTCCAATATCTCACATCCCCTGACAGGTGCAATCCTAAAAAGACAACAAGACAAGCAGTGTTATTCCCTTTTCCTTTTAGTGGTTTTAATGTAGTGGATGATCAGCAGAGTTTGATATATTGTTTGGCCATAAGTTTCTTCTGGTACAATAGTAGAATGTTTGCTGAAATGGCTTAAGCATGGTAGCTTTTCATGGGTGTTTTCGGTGAAGCGCTTATTTTAAAATAGCTTAGTTTATATTCAAATTATCTTCTCAGAATTGCACTGCATGCATTTTAATGCTAGAGCAGCCACAACTTATGACCATGAAGACTAAAATATGTCCATATGTCTTTAGAAAGAGAATCTGAAGGAGTGCAGAGACCAGCTGATTCGATTTACTCGAAGAGGAATGGGGGAAGAGTGTGTGCACAATCTCACTCAATACCGCAGACCTCCGGTTGTCAGAAACACAATCCCTTCATCAATACGCCCACTGCTAGTTCATAACACACTAGCCTACAAACGGCAATAAGATCTTCATAGAGGATGTATGAGTCAATTGGCCTAACAGCTCCAAAAGGGCAATGGAGATGGGAGTCTGCTTCAGCACTTGGCTAAAGGTCAAAGGCAGAAGTGTTTCCTCTGTGCCGCTGTGCTAGTTAATGATGCTTGTCCATAGGCCAGAAGTCAGCTGTTAATAGAATTGCGAATAGCATTACACGTGATGTCAGAGAGGTGTACATGACCAGGTCTATAATCCATCACATGCAGGGCGCATGCTTTGTGGGATTAAAGAGAGATCGGAACAGGGCTGGATTTTACACAGCTGGACAACTCAGGTCTCAAATGGCAATTATGTCGCTTGGCAAAACATCTACATTACAAAAATTTCACAAATTACCACAGATGTCGTAGATCCACTGAGACAGTTGTACAAGTGTTCTAAGTTAGTGTTCTCCTGTTAGTAGTCTTTGTTAGTGTTCTAGCTACAAGGACAATGTAGCTTCCAAAAACTGGAGGGTACTCCTCTAATTAGTAGGCTGCAAATAATCTACATGTGGTGTAACGTACGAGAGGTAAGCGCAGACATAAATAGTAAATAATACTGAATTTTACTAATGACACAACAAAAGAACATACCGTATATCTTATACCTATAATAGCCCGTCTCTTATTGACGCCATTTC
The DNA here is from genome assembly GCA_037576955.1 of Lepidarchus adonis. Lineage (NCBI taxonomy): Eukaryota > Metazoa > Chordata > Actinopteri > Characiformes > Lepidarchidae > Lepidarchus > Lepidarchus adonis. The sequence goes on from JBBIGC010000029.1 coordinate 9,230,054, forward strand.
CAATAATCTTTGGATTTGAAGAGATGTCACAACAAATAGATGCCCCCCCTACCCCCACCCCAACATTCACGGGCACCCGCCTCTGAGATTGCACTTTCTACCTCCATGTTTTAACAGAATTTATCCCCTAAAAGGTATGAAACTGCATTAAACAAACCTCTGATTTCTGAAGACAGTTATGTGAGTGAAATGCGCGTAATGACTCATTTCTGTCACAATGAGGGTTCTTGACGGATATTAAGCGGCTCAGTTTAAACTTATCGCTGGATTCGATAAGGTTAATACAATAACAGCAGCATCACAGACAAGTATCACCACCGAACAGACAGTGGGATGATGTTAGTAGTGACGTTTTATTTTCTATTAAAATAAATGCAAAGAAATGTGGCTGTAAATACCCATCTTCATTCCAACTGCGAGTCAAATGATAGCCTGTCTTCAACAAATGCCTGTCTCTATTAAACACTGAGTCATCCAAATAATTTTTTGAATAAAGGCTGGGGCTACTATTGTAATATATACAGTAGATTCAGAAACATGAAACACTACAATAAGGATTACTAGGAACATGTTACATAGAACATTAACTGAACATAGACTGAATCAAAGGGGTACACAGGCTAAAGCTAAGACACCTGGTGAGGGGCAGGGACAAAACCGGAACATATGTCAAGACATGATAGGGGAAACCATCAAATGAAATTAGTAAGTAAATTCAGATTACTTTTCTCTACAAAACTAGACAAATGTACACACTTCAAGATTGATTGATTTCATCTATGAGTTAAGTGTGCAGTTTTCACAATGTAAACCAGTGGATATTTCCATTAATTGTAATCTATATTTAATGTAAATTTAGAGTAAGGGAAAGCATTTTTGCAAAGTACCACATTAAATTAACTGTCAATAAACTCTGAGTCACCTGTAGTACTCAATATGGCTGGCCTCGTCAGCGACGTTTACCAAATCCTGTCTGGCCGTGCTGATGTTGGGCATGGCTGTGAGCTGGCGGACAATGTTGTCAGCCATCTGCTGCATGAAGCGCAAAGTCTGAACGTAGTCTCCCCGAGGCGAAAATATTTCATCCAACCGAGCCAGGTGCTCCTTTAGACGTGTCTGCATGGTGTTCAAGGAGCCGGATACCTAAAAGAGGATGCAGAAGATCATTAGCATTATAAGCATGGTAGTCCAGTCAAGGGGAAAACTGCACTATGGAAGCAGGGTCAAGACTGGGGAAATGAGCTTAAGAAACGAATACAGCAGCGTATATGAAAGCTTCCAAAACGATATCTTTGTCATTACCCGATGAATGTAAATACATGATCAGCACTTATAACCATTTGAGGAATGTGGAGCAAAGCAAATTAGAAATCATAAACAGAAAAAGAGCTGCTAAGCAACTACATCTGAACCATTTTCAAGCCAGAGCTTCTCTATAACTTTAAACATCAAAGATATTCACTGATGAACAACATTTGGGGAAAAAATTGTGTAAACTTTTTACATTTAACATGAAAAGGGGGATTTTGGTGATTACAAGTGATTCGTCACTTGTAATCAGTGAACCTGGCTTGGTCAGTAATGTCTCTCACACTAGAGAAGCAAGACCAAAAGTATTATTTTTAGAACATAAAAAACTGAGACAGATGTTTTTATGAAACTTCTCAAAGTGCTTATGTTGTTTTGTCTTGAAATCTCTTCAAATATCAGCGCTCTTAATGGAATTTGATGAACATGGAACAAAGCCAATGACAGATAACGAGATAAACACTAATCATTTTGGATTGCTAGAACTTACAGTTACACGTTCTCCGGCTTTATGCAGCGCAAACCCAACCAGAGTCCAAACTAGTTCCAGTTTAGAGCTACCATGTAAATGAACATACATAGCTGTTCCATAGAATGCATTACAGAAAAAATGCTAAGAGAAAACAACCAATACACAAATTGTCTCTAATTCAGCCTTTAAGATTATGTTCATGATCACCACATTCTCAAGATTCAAAGTTCTTTACTGGTCTTCCATGAAGGAAAAATTTGGCTCGGAAAAAGGACAGAGCTGTATTACCAGACATACACAGATACAAACACACATACAAGATAAAAATCTATATAAAAAACTACGACCTATAATAAAATACCTCAGGCCATTAACATCCAACTTGTAAATGTTCATCCCCCACTAGTCGCTCATTTACTAGTGTAATTAAGAGGGGGATGAACGAGTGTTTGAGGCGATTGTGTTTACATAAAGGATCCTGTACATTCTCCCTGAGGTCAATAATGTGTATTCAGGGAACAGTGTGTGTTTTAGAAAGTCGGATGTTGCTGGCCTGCCTGATAATAGCCTGTTCAAACAGATCGTGTGGAGCAGATGGGGCAGGAATGCCCATGATTTTACTGTTTTCACCAAATTATGGATCTGAGATGTAGATTTAATCAGAAGGTTTCCAAACCAACAAGTAAATCCATATGATAGACTCAAATGTTGCCCTGTAAAAAAAATCCTGTTTTTACAATGCAAACCCGTGGTTTATAAGTGACCATTACCCTTTAGAGATTAAATTAGATTACAGTCTTTATTGTCATTGCACAAAGTACAAAAAATGTGTAGCAATCCTAAGGTGCATTAAAAAAACCTGATATGATTAAGAAAAGTAAAACTACAATGTATAACTATAGTTGACAAAAACAATTCAAAATTTAAAATACAACAGACATAAAAAGAAAACTACACAATGTAATACAGCAGCAGAGTAATTACACTTACAGATATTTGTACTGCAATATTAACTAGTATGTTGTGCATACTACTAACTTAATAGTATTTTTATACTGTACACAAATGTATAATTTGATCGCTATAACAAATTGAAAAGTAGACAAAATATTCAAGTAACACTGGTTTGGCATGTGAGTTATATAGTGACGCTATATTGGCAAAAGTATTTGCTAATCTTCCTTAACATGCATGTGAACTTAACTGACATCCCATTCTCAATATGATGTCAACCCACCCTTTGCAGCTATAACTGCTTCAACTGCTCTGGGCAAAGTTTTAGGAGAGTGTTTATTTGAATTTTTGACCATTTTATCAGAAGCACATTTGTGAGATCAGACAATGATGTTGGAGAAGAAGGCCTGACACAGTCTCTTCTCTAATTCATCCCAAAAATGTTCTATCGGGTTGAGGTCAGGACTCTGTGCAGGCCAGTCAAGTTCTTCCACATCAAACTTGCTCATGTCTTTACGGAACTTTCATTGTGCACTGGTGCGCAGTCATGTTGGAACAGGAAGGGACTGTCCAAAATCTCTGCTGAAGCATTCAGAGTTCATTTTACTGGTACTAAGGGGCCAAGCCCAGCTCCTGAAAATCAACCCCACACCATAATCCCCCCTCCACCAAACTTTTCACTTGGCACAATGCAGTCAGACAAATACCGTTCTCCTGGCAACTGCCAAACCCAGGCTCATGCACCAAATTGCCAGATGCAGAATCGTAATTTGTCACTAAAGCAAACCCGTATCCACTGCTTTAGAGTTTAGTGGCAGCATCCTTTACACCACGACATCTGATGCTTTGTATGGCATTTGATGTATGGTTTTGATGCAGCTGCTTGGCCATGAAAAGCTCTCTGCACACTGTTCTTGAGCTGATCTGAAGGCCACATGAAGTTTGGAGATCTGTAGTGACTGGCTTGTGATGGTGGCGACCTCTGCACACTCAACATGCTTTTTAGACCTCAACATCCACTGACCCTGCTCTGTCACTTGCTGTCACCCCAAATCACTTCCACTTTGTTATGATTCCACTGACAGTTGATGGTGAAATATTTAGTAGTAAGGAAAGTTCACAAATGGACTCGTTGCACAGGTGGCATCCTCTCACCATACTACAGTGGAATCACTGCACTCCTAAGAGTAATATACACAAATGTTTTAGAAGCAGTCTGCTGCCTAGGTGCTTAAAGTTATACACCTGTGGCCATGGAAGTGATTGGAACACATTAATTCTTTACATGGGTGAGTGAATACTTTTGGCAATATAGTGTATTATGATTGGGTAAAAAGTAGCAACCATCTTTCAATGAAAGGTTTTGTCAGTGCTCAAGGCATGGCTGAGTTGCATATATTTGAAGGTGCCTGTGATTCTGAGGTGTACAGTACATTAAGATTTGAGAAAGACATAAGACATATGAAGGCGACATCTCTTCATGTTATGTTCAGCACGGGCTACTACTGTGTGGCTTCATAGACACAGAGTGTGTGTGTGCTTCACTAGCCTGCTGCCAGACCAGATCAGAATCAGAATTAGCTTTATTTGGCCAAGTATGTTGGAAGTAGTATACACACACAAGGAATTGCAGCAGATGATATCTCTCTAGTACCAGTGTGTAAACGTGCAGATGGAAGATACAGACAGCACCACACAGTACACAATTGACAGTATACAATACACAATATACAACTGACTTTAATACAACATACAATGTACAATTTACTATATATAATATACTGCTAAAAATAAAGGGAACACAAAAATAAGACATTATAGATCTGAATGAATTAAATATTCTTATTAAATACTTTATTCTTTACATAGTTGAATGTGCTGACAACAAAACAAAAAATGATCAATGGAAAACAAATGTATCAACCCATGGAGGTCTGGATTTGAAGTGACACTTAAAATTAAAGTGGAAAAACACACCATTTACAACTTTGATGTAATGTCCTTAAAGCAAGTCAAAATGAGGCTTCAACACCTGGACATGCTCCTGATGAGGTGGTGGATGGTCTCCTGACTAAAGCATCTGCCAACACCTGGACAGTCTGTGGTGCAATGTTGGTTTTTGGATTGGTGGATGGAGCGAGACATGATGTCCCAGATGTGCACAATTGGATTCAGGTCTGGGGATCGGACGGGCCAGTCCATAGCATCAATGCCTTCGTTTTGCAAGAACTGCTGACACACTCCAGCCACATGAGGTCTTGCATTGTCTTGCATTAGAAGGAACCCAGGATCAACCGCACCAGCATATGGTCTCACAAGGGGTCTGAGAATCTCATCTCGGTATGTAATGGCAGTCAGGTTAATAAATGGACAGTTTGATTTCACAGAAGTGTGATTGACTTGAAGTTACATTGTGTTGTTTAAGTATTCCCTTTATATTTTGAGCAGTGTATGTGCTACACAGTAGATAATACACATGACTATACAATCTATAAATATATAATATTTTGTAAATGTTATGTAAGTAGGTGTTGGGAACTATTCACCTGTTTGACTATTTATGAGGATGAGGGCCTTAAGGAAGGAGCTGTTCTTGTGCCAGGCAGTCCTGGTGTAACGGGACCTATTGTCTCTGCCTGGGGAGAGGAAGAATTTGTGACCTTGTAATGTAATTACTACCTGTGTCTTGCTTCTAGAACAACGTCCTATATGCAGACGCATCATCATCCTGGATGACTGGTTAACCTCAGTGTTGTAATCAAACTTCAGGAGTTTGACAGTAGACAAACTGCAGATGGTCAAGCAGGTGACCTGTGAGACTCTTCAGGTGGGTCAACCTCTCAAAGAACTCTATGACCAGAGATGTAAATGTGACAGGCCTGTAGTCTTTTAGTTTTTGGGGGGAGGGTTTCTTGAGCAGTGGAATGATGATGGAGTATTGGAAACTTCACACAGCTCCAAGGAATTGTTGAAGATCTGTGTGAAGATTAGAGCCAGCTGGAGGGCCAGACTCTCTGGGCCAGGTGTTTTCCTGGCATTCATCCCCTGGAACAGCAGGCACACATCCTTTTCCCAAATTCTGAGAGCAGCATGAGGGTGGAGGGGTAGCTAGGAGTGTTGATGTCAATAGGACAGAGTGGGTGAGGGGTGTGTATTTGGCTCTTTCAAACCTGCAGTAAAAGTCATTCAAGGCATCAGCCAGGTGGTGCAGAGATGGTGTACTTCTGTGATGTGAAATTTCACGTAGACTGTTTCACACTGATGTTTTGGTGTTAAACTAGCGTTTCAGCTTATCAGAGTAGCATCGTTATGCCACCCAGATCCTTGTCAGTGTATTCCTGGTCTGCCTTTGCAGTGAACAATCCTCATCTGTAGGAATTTGCCTTTGCTTGACAAAGATGACTCAGTTTGGCAGTAAGCCATGGCTTGTGACTGTTGAATGAGGAAAATGTTTTGGTTGGAATGCACATGTCCTCACAGAAACTGATTTAACATGTCTGATGTAAGATGATAGTGTCTGTCAGTTCATACAGGTTGACAGATGCAGCTTCAAAATCACTTCAATCTGTGCAGTCTGAACAAAAATGGACTGTGTAAGAGTGGTCAGAGGTATTATTGTCTCCAGTAGGGTAATTGACAGACTGGTGGTATTTGGATAGTTCGTGATTTAGTTTTGCTGTGTTAACCCCCAGTACCAACCAAACATGATGCCACCTTGCATTAAAATTGATGTGAATGAAGATATCTATCTCCTATTGAAAATGTATGGCAACCACAGACATCTGAGCTCCTGAAGTCTTATTTCAAGCAAACATAAACACAAATTTCCAGTTGCCAAACTACTACAACTAGTATCCTCAGTTTTAAAAAGATTAAAATGTGTTATTACTAGGGAAGGTGATGTAGCACAGTGGCAAACATACTTCTGTCACAACCATTGTGTTGCAACCATTTGAATTTTTGTATCTTTTTTATACTTTTATTAGGAAAGGGGGTTTGTATTTGTAGTGGACCAGAACTATGTAGCTGAAGGAAAAAACTCAAACAGGCAGTGTCCATGGTGGTAAGGGTCTTTCAGTATGTTTGTTGCTCGACCTAAACAGAGGCACCTGAAAAAGTCTTCCAAGGGCAGTGAAAAGTCATTGATTTTCTGTTAAGAGTTTATGAATCTGTCTAGAGCTGAACTGGTCGTGTACCACAGAGATATGCAATGACACATTCTCCTTCAAGTTGTTTTTCCTAAGCATCCTCAGGAAGTAAAGTCTCTACTGTGCCTTCTTGACTACCTCTGCAGTGTTCATGGACCAGGAAAGACCCAGAAACTTGAAGGCAGGAACCCCTTCGACCCATTGATAAATACTGGATTGTGGTTTGTGTTGTAACTCTGGAAACATATTATTAGTTCTTTTGTTTTTGCCTAATGGTGGCATGAATGTCCTGTGGTGTCAGTCTTCGAACTTAATCCATACAGGCTGCCTCTTTTCCATTTGACATGAGTCTAATGACTCATGTCATCTATGAACTTATTGATAGGGTGGATTGTATAAAAGAGCAGACAGTCATGGGTACAGATGGTGTATAGAAGAAGGCTAATCACACAACCTTGCGGTACACCAGTGTTGAGTGAAAGAGTAGAGGAGAAGTAGGGGGCTAATCAAACCATCTATGACAGTTAGTTAGAAATTCTTTGATCTAGTTGCAGACAGTTTGTGGAAGTCTGAATGCTTTACATCATGCTCTGAGACAGTGAAGGTGTGGCTGGAAAGGTTGCTGTGGGTGAGGGCTGGGATTAGGCAGCTAGTCTGCTGTTCGACTTTTGGTTGGGGTACACACAAATATCTTTAATGACTGTACCATTGTCCACATAATATATATAACAAAGACAATGTGTCCTGATCAAGTCCTAATCCTCAGAAATGTCCCAGTTTGTCATTTCAAAGCAATCCTGTAGCTGCAAGGATACTCCTTCAGGCCATGCTTTGAAAGTCTTTGTGGTTTGTTTTCCTGAGCGGAGTGTATGGGTCAGGAGTATGGGTAGGTGAATCGACTGTCCTAAGTGACACAGCTGTTTTGTTCTGTAGCCATTGTTGATGTTGAGTAGGCAGAACTGCTGGTTGAAATTTCTGGCTTTGATATGAGCAGGGTGAGAGTTTTGTAGGTTTATGGCCCAGAGCAAATAGCCTAGAGCTATGCTTGCATTTGAACATAAACAGCTATGACCGCAACTATGGTGAACTTCCAATGTAGGTAAAAGGCCTGCATTAGTTGTCAGGTACTCCAGGTCAGGGGAGCAGAGAATGTCTATAATCTTTACATTAGTGTTCCAAATTTTGTGTACATAAATGCACTCCACCTCTTACCAGAGTCCGTGTTTATGCTGTGGGTCTGCTAGTTTAGTTGTTACGCCTGGTTCGCGCAAGTGTAACCATGTCTAAATCAGCAGTAAAATACAGCAGTTCCTTAAGAGCTAATCCTCAGAGATCAGTATATGTGCCTCACCCACTTTGTTTGTGAAGTATGCTGGAAAGGTTTCTGCGGGTGTTTTCTTGGCCTAGCAAGTAGTCCAAACCACACTTTTGCTTCCTGCATCGCCTCTAACTTCATCACTCACAACAAACAATGGAGAACCCAGTGTACTTGCTATCTTCTCTGGAATGTCATGTGAGGGCAGGAATTCACTCATAATAGCCTGGTTGTGCTTAAATCCAGTTGTTATTAGATTGTGGCAAACTTACCTAGGGTTTGACTGGGCAATCTTAAAATATAGACAAAACTATATATAGCAAGCACCAAGTGAAAGTGTGAAGCTGTTGCATGGCCATCTTTACATTAGCCTTAGAGCTCCAGTGCAAAACTGAGGTAAGACAAATCAAGACATTTACAAAAGTGACATAAAATCCTTGCTTGAATAAAAAGAGTTTTAGTCAAACATATCTTCTACATCCATTGTAAACATTTGTTAATAGAAAGTATTATGTAACTGGGACTACTGTTTATGTACAGTGCTCCGTCTGCACTAGGTACGTAAACGTGCTCTACAACATGGCAAAATCAATCTGGAAATGCAGTGCAAAGCCCATCTGTCCAGTTTCTCCACTGTGTCCCATAGGAAATTAGGAAGTTTGTTGCTTGCCTCTGTTTACAACCCCCAGGGACACATCCAAGCTTAGCTTCAAACAAAATCTTATATGTAGGTCTCCAAAGGAGCATTTCTGTACTCCTCAGGTCCAGCGGTACCTCCATGCATTTGGAACATAAATATAACTGCTGCTCATATTGTTGTCTTGCAGCAACTCAGAGACAACTCTATTCATCACACTCATCATTTCTGTGTTCACAGATTCAGTCAAGCTTCACTATGTGGAGATGTGCACCTGTTCTTTGCTTTCTCAAGGAGGGTCTTTCACAAGAGCTAAACTGAATTTATTTAGTTGTGGTCCTAATTTGATTTATGGTAGGTTCACTTGATTTTGTGGCATAGACTCCCAGTTTCAGGCTGCATTTGTTGAAAGTAGGAGCTCATGTGGCTATATTAATCGCATCAGCATTAGTTTCTCTCACAGTGCCTTCTGAGGGCTTGAAGTCACACAAATTTAACAGTGGTTTCCAACCTTGTTCTACACAACTTCCAGCGAATATCATGATCTAGAAGCAATCTTTACCACACAGCTACTAATGCTACTAATGTTACACTTCTGCCATTGAAGATAAATTGGGCTCATGTTAACACTAGCCCCTGATGGATTACAGTTCTTTACAAGATAATATTAGCAAGGTTAATACTGTCAGAACCTTAAAGTTAATAAATAGTTTGTTTTTGGATTTAATATTGGAACATAAGTCTAATTCATGTTCTAATGTAGGAAATAGACCAACACTAATAACAACCTTCAATCTTCACCCTGCGTACAGGTGTGAGAATAGAATCCACAAGATTCTTCCAGGAGATTTTTTGTGTGTACTTTTTATCTTATTTTGGATATACATTCAAACAAATGTGAAATGTGTAAAACATTGGTCTTCAAGAAATCTACACAGTCAGAGGCTATTGTGTGAGAATATAGGCAAGTGGTTTGCATAATGGTAATAATGGCTTTAAACAAACTTTGGACACCAAGCATGTGGCTGACTGAATATATTTGGGACTGGTATTAAGATGCAAGACATACATCACTTTAAAGAGCGAGGGAGTGTCCTGGGCTGGCTGGGTGAAGTGGATTTTTGTGAACTGCCGAGCATTAGCAGATTGAAGGCTGCCACAGCCCCTGTGCTGGCAGCAGTGGTAAACGGCAGGTTGCCAGAGAACTTGGTACAGGGGACGGGAGTTCTGATAGCCAGACAGTCCAGCCATTACTGTACTGCACTCTGTCAGTCGGCAACTGGGTCCTAATTGGGAAACAGCTGCCAACTCAATACTTAAAATTGCCACTATTGCAAAAGAAACGGGTTGTGGAATATGGGGTTTCATAACACAGTGCAGCCATTCAAACAGCAGTGGGGGAGGACTGGCACTCCTGAAATAGCTATCAGCTTATCACACAATCCAGACATCTGTGAAGAAAACTCAGCCTAAAAAAAAGATTGTCTCTGTTTCTGCCTTGAGGCAGTTGTGTTTTAAATTATTTTTTTTCTTTAGTTGTCCATCACAAATGCAACTGTAAAGTATTTACTTTGTATTCAGATCAGCTCTACATTAAGACATGTTAAATGATATGTTTAAGCAAGTCTGGTAATTTAAAATCAAGAATTAAATGCAAATTTGAGACTGTCCAAGATAAGGATAATGGGTACAATTTCCCTTTAACAGCATAGGCTTCTTTGGAGGGGGTTCAGTTCCATATTATCATTCTATTAGCATTAAGTGATTCCTACCAGTATAAAGATATTACTCCTGTACTGGATTTCCCCAATGATAAGCCACCCCACCTTATAGCCCACCCCATTCTAAAAGCCACAGAAAAGGCTTATTTATGTTTATATGAATTTATGTAAATCTTTAAGATAAGCTGCTGCTTTTTCGATCTGAAGTAGAAGCATCTAACTTGACACGCCCCCGGAGGCCATTGCAACTCTATACCAGTAGTGACATTGTACCGTAGTTAAGCACAAACAATTACCGATATCATGCCATGAAGCAAGAACTACGCTGCATAATTTAAGCTCCAGATCATTGCTTTCATGAGGCAACATCTACAATATCTGAGAGACATACCGATGATGAAAGTGTGTCCGACATCAGCAACAGCAAATCAGCTGGTCACAATCAAGTTTGCAATTTCTGTTAAATTTAGCTGTTTCCTAGCTTGTATTATACACTAGGATGTAATGTAATTTTGCAAAGCCTCCATTATCACTGATTTTTGCTTTGCGTTGCTTTTCAAATTGTTCATTGCTGCAGTAAACAGTACATTTAAATTACTCATTTAGGATGCTGTCTTTTTGTACTGAATTACCTTTCATGCATTTTCATGTTTATGGATAGGCCACCCCATTTAAGCAAGCCACACCCAATACCAGGTTTATAAAATCTATAAACTGTGGCCTATCGTTGGGGAAATATGTTGCTTTCGTCTTGTTTCCTAGTGTAATTTTAGAGTAAAATGTATCATGTCAATATGACACATCATACATTACTGAATTTAAACAGTTTCAGTTTACATCTTCTGTAGGTTTGTGGCATATGTCATGGCAATGTGTAAATATAATTTTGTGTAATACAGAAAAGCATTTGTATCTGGCAGTCTGTCTGCCTGCTTGTCTGCCCATACATCCATCCTTCTGCCCATTAATCCAAACCAATAAAGCGATTTTAATCTCCATAAGGTTTTAAAGCTTTCCTACTATGACTAATGCCTTCTTTTCAGTCCGCACAAACACACGCACGCACGCACTCACGCACTCACGCACGCACGCACGCACGCACGCACGCACACACACACACACAAGCTGAGAACAAGACACAGTACCCTTGTCTTTCTTATGTTACATTCACTCTCTTTACTATAGACTTCAACAAAGCCCCTTGTTGTTTCTGTGTGTGTGTGTGTGTGTGTGTGTGTGTGTGTGTGTGTGTGTGTGTGTGTGTGTGTGTGTGTGTGTGTG
>JBBIGC010000029.1:9276719-9302308 GCA_037576955.1 Lepidarchus adonis
TCTCTCTCTCTCTCTCTCTCTCTCTCTCTCTCTCTCTCTCTCTCTCTCTCTCTCTCTCTCTCTCTCTCTTTCTGCCTTTCTCTCTCTCTCTCTCTCTCTCTCTCTATCTCTCTCTCCCATTTCAATTTTCCTCGTTTTCTAGTTCTGTCAGGTACAGAGTGTGTGTATGTGTGTGTGTGTGTGTGTGTGTGGTGGGGGGGTACACACAAAGGGAAATCCAACACGAAGATACTAGCTTTTTTTTTTTTGACGGACTGACAGCACCACGGAAGGCATCCAGAATGTCACCCTCGCCATAGCAATCGCGCGAACACCATGTTCTCTCTGTGTCATTGCCTTCACTGGAGCACTCTGGTGTGACAGCGGAGAGATGAGTCTGTGAGTTCTCTGTCTACCCCCACCCGCACCCCAGCCACCCTCCCACTCCCCCTTCCCCAATCATCCAGGAGATGAGCTGTGAGCACAGTGCTGATAACCTCAAAGCACTGTGGTGCCAAGCTCTGAGATCGACAGACTCCATGAAACTACTGAACTCAAGACTTCAGCAAAGTTCCCGGCAGAGGCCAAGGTTTTGTTTGAACATGCAGTCCAAGGCAAACCTGGTTCCACAAAGAAGAATCAATAGAGAAACCCTTACCACCTCAATTTCCACCCAATATCATCACCTTCTTGCCACAGGTGCTACATTGCCATCATTCCATCTGCCCTAAAGCCATTTGATTTCTATGGGATGCTGACACAATGAGTAGAACAAGTGTTTGAACCTGTGGGCCAATGTGTAATCCAATAGAGAGAAGCGTCTTCCAACCTCATCCAGAAAGGGTCTGCTCAATCTGTCACCCCTGTTTGGGGCTGATGCACTCTTTGGCAGAGCACCATGAGCCTGACTGACTGAAGAACAATGATAATACAGGCGGTTCTGGAGAAACAACTGCAGAATGGCAGATGAAAGGTGATGAAAAGGAGCTCTGGAGCTCTACTTGGTTGGAGGCACTGTTTTTTACAAGTGTAGGGGAAAATATGCAATAACCCTTTTATTCCCCATTAATTATGTATGTCTCATTCTGCGGCCAGGCGTACTTCACAAGAGCACGCCGTAGTTAGCATATGCTCCAAACAGGTCATTCCAAGGTTATGGGACTTTTTCCCCATTGAAATTCCCATCACAGCAACATGTCTCCACGCATGACTCTGTTCTTGGTGCGGCTTTATCTCTGTGTTTTATTTTGCAGGCAAATTCGTAAACCAACAGGCCTGGCTGTTGCCGCTGAGTGATCTGCCCCTTTGGCCCTGCAGCCTAATAAGATCTGGCTCTTGCAGACATGAAAGGTGAGAACCTCCATGGGCCCTGGCACATCAAACCTTTGAGGTGGAGAAAAAGAAAGATCTCAGTGGACCAGCAGGCTGAGAGATGGAGGGAGAGTGCAGGAGGGGCAATGCTCTTTGGAGCCCCTGCGGGGTGTCGCCGAGCTCCACTTTTCATCCCAGCAAGCAGGCCCGACTTTGCGAGTGAGTGGCCTCTGCGCTTTGCCTGGTGTTTGCCTGGTTACATTGGCGGCAATGTAAACAAGCCATCGTGGGGAGTCTGCCTTTGAGCTGAAGGAAAATGGAGATGGGTCGAAGCGGAAGAGAAAGGACCAAAGATTCCGCAAGCCGTGACGTCAGTTAGCAGTAGGTTTTGGCTCCCGGACATAACAGTGGGAGGGGAAATAAACAAATCCGAGGCAGAGATACGATCAAGAGCAAGCTCAGGCAGCGCTCATTACTAAACAAGGGCGATGCTTGGAGACACGGCAATGGAGCTTTAATGAGTTAGTTCCCCTAAGGTTGTGGATTGAGACTCCAGAGACATAGATATCTCTGCACATGCTTCGTTTCCTTTGAACAGCACTATTTCGCTGGATTGTTCCTCATGATGAAGGGGGTAGTGCCTACGCATGGGTGCATCACTCATTTGAACCTACACATAGTTTTAAAATAATTTCTGAATGTCATCAAATTGGTCATCATATCTCATGATGCTTTGAACCAATTCATAAAGAAGTGTAATCAAGCTTGATAGGTCAGCATTGTAGACCCTCATAGTATAGAAACTTCATGGATTTTGGACACTGCACACAACAAGGGCACTTGAACCCTGTGATAATAGTATAGTGTGTGTCCACAAGTGTGGTGTCAGTGCAGGGCTGATATAAGGCAGCATTGACAGCAGCCATCTCTCCGCTTCTCCAGGCCCTGGGCTGCCGTGGGCTGTGCCCGAGGTTGTTGTGGTTGGTGAGAGCGTGCCATGGCATGGGGAGCCCTGGAGCAGAGCACTCATTTTGATTAATGGACCTCTCTCTGCCCCTGAGTGAACAATTATCAAAGGGTCGACATGCTCGTTCATCACTGCAAGCGGGGCAACTCAGCCTACACCGCGGCCTGCACCGCCACCCCCGCTCCTGCCCCAGCCCACACCGGGAAAAAAGTGGACGCACTGCTGAGGAAGACGAGGGTAATTTGGTGGAGTGTAGAGTGGAGTAGATAAGATTTCCCCTGAGCAACAACTCAGCTGCTTCTTGGCTTCGCTTTCCCGGCCGTGGCGTGAACCCATCATCAGAACTCCTGATTGCATCTGAACCTGAATGTGTGATGCCCCTACACCTTCCTCCACTGCAGGCTGTGATTCTGGTTATCATTACGTTACATTAGGTTTTACGTCTCATTGATACAACCAACAAAGTTGGCAGAGCAGTCTGCCATATTCTGACATGCGTTATAATTGGTGATGGCACCAATTTCAGCTCCATATTTCAGGCAAAACAGTTATCATTTTCCATGCACTGTACCTCATGCACTATATCCAGCATTTTAAACCACTATTCACCCAGATTGTTCTCTACGTGTCAATACCACATGTAACCATTTCAGAGCGGATCTTTAAAATGCTGAAGACCTCAGAGACTGGCAAACAGCACAGAATCTCATTACATTTATATATCTAAATCTGTCAAGGACATCTGGCAGACAACGTATATTTTGTGCTTCAATCCTCAGCCCACAATGACATTAAGAGCTTTATTAGACAGCAAGCCGGCAATCAAAATCCCAATGGCGCATGATCAATATGTAATTTGCAGGAGTATTATTTCCCCCAACAAGTAACAAACTGGACTGGTCTGTGTATAAATGGCTCCCATTGTATGTAGCTCAGTAATTCACCCTGCCTGTTCTGTCTGTATGGTCAATGCCTGAGAGCCAGTGAACTGGTGAAGCGCAACCGGATTAGAAAGAGGAGAATCTGCAAGAGCAGAATATGCAGACAGTGTGTTCTCCGTTGTGACCTCATTAGCTCAGAGGGGTCGGATGAGTCTGTGACTGTGCGCTTACCTCTATCATCACCAGGCATGTGGGTTTGTTTTAAATAGATTTATTTCCATCGTCCCAGCAGATGTCATGACATTGACACGGTCCTAATTTCAGAACCGAAAAAAACAAGCACCACAGGCATCGGGCTGGATGCATTTCATGGCTGGGATAAAGAGTCAGGGAATTAATCACTGGCTGCTTTCTAATAGTGAAGCTTCCAGAAAAAAAAATGTTTTATTAGGTTTCTTTTTCTCCAGGTGTAATACAAGTCATAATTTTCAATGGTTAGCTATTTACCTGCAACTATTAGTCAATTATCCGAGTGGCTTCAGCCAGATCAGATGAGTTAATGGGTCTGGAGCATGGCCAGGACCTGATTTCTTTTAAACACAGTCTAATGGGCTGTCTGCCTTTGCATTATTAATGCACCCCATTGAGCACCAATCTTAGCGGCTGGGCTATTAGGGTGCCTTCCCTCTTACGCATTTTTGTTCTTTATTCTTACCTGCCGATTTTGTCTCACTGAATGTGGATGCGGTTCTTTGATTTCCCTACGCTGTTATTAGGAGGGTGCATGTCAGCGGTATTTTATGTCAGCAAGTTTTTTTTTTACCTCTGCCTGTGAAGCTAAAAGTCAAGGATGATGCAGGAACCCTCACTGACTGGACTGCATTCAAGCAAGGGTCATCACAGTATGCAACAGAAAGATCTATAGCCAACAGTCTACATGCACAGATTAGAGGATGAGTTAAGTTAAGTCCTTATTGTTTAATTACATTAAACATTATGAATCATACTTTATACTAACTTGCTCTAAATGTTAAAAATGTTCCCTTGTTAAGTGACAGTCCGGCAATGTTTGTTGGATACTTATATACTCACCAGCAAACCAATTTGTCCTGTGTTCTGGACACTGGTATGCTAGTCACTATTTCAGCAGGGACACCATATCTGTGCTGTGTGCATATCTCATTGCATTTAATAAAGGCTGTTTAGTCTGAATGCTACTGCTTCTGGGTTAAAATCTCTTCTAAGGAGTGGCAGCTGGTATAAATAGGAAAAGGCTAAGTCTCCTTAACAAAAAGGGCATGAAAAGAAGGTTTAATCTTTGAAATGCATATCATTTTACTTGCTGTTTATCAAACAACTACAAGCTGATTAGTCTGGATTCCCTGCAATCTGCAGTCAGTACAAGCAGAGGTGGGTCTCACTAGTTTGATTTAATTTACACAGAGAGTCATATACATACAAATTGTTAGAATGTGAGCGCATTTATATTAGCTTTACTAGCTACCACAGGCATAATGGAAGTACATGGACAATTGGAGCTTGTGAAATAAAAAACAGAATCATATAACAGACATTTAGGTAAGATAATCAGAAACACAGTTTTACACAATGATTCAACAGGCATTTGTCATGTTCCGTATGTGTGTATGTAGCGGAAGCAAGAAAAATGGATAATGGCTATACAATTGATTCAGAGCAAAACAGCAGGTCCTATGAAATTAGTACCTACCAAAAGTGATGCTAGGAAGGAGAAATCAGTAAATCAGTGGCAGAGTTATGTGCACCAAACATGTTTGTTGTCCAAACCTTTGCACTGAAACTACAAGTCTAGGCTACTGTAGCTAACACACACTGTGTAGCAAAAAAGGCTAATGGCCGTCACATTATTTAACCAAATGCCTAAATCAACACGCAATGAGGCAAGTCAAGATATTGAGTCTCAAACAGCCTTACTTATGAGTTTTCTGACATTGGATGGGAGACTATCTATAAGAAATGAACAAATGTATTTCAGAGAAATAAAAGCGCTAGCGGCTAGCGGCTAGAACATACAGCATATCTACAAGCAAGTCTATTACAACTAACAATAACAGATGGTGATAATGCTAACACAAAGCTTTCATCCTTCAGTCCTTTAATACCTTTTAGCTTGCTTAATGCCAAACTAAAGTTGCACATTAATATATTTGTGTCATTGTAGTAAAGTTAATTTTAGATAAAATGACAGCTGAACCCTGACAGCAGTATTTATTACATGGGTCATGCATCCTGCTGAGATCTCAAAAGGGGAATTCATATCTATCCTTTCACTTCGCTTGTTTGGACAATGGGGCGTTGGTGAATATAAGCTTCTATAATGTACAGGGCAAAGTTTAATTTGTGATATGTTCTGTCTGTCCTTCGCCTCTGACCTACTGTACTGTGACCAGTCTAGACCTACAATATGACAGATACCAGTAATATTGCTTTTAGCCTCACATAACAATAATCACACTCATAAAGTCATTCAGCGCTATTCAATATTAATGCCATGGTTCGTGAAGACTATTCATGGGCCTGTTGCTCATGAATAGGGATATAGCTCTACAAAGTACAGTCCAAAGTAGCCTATAATGGCTTCTGCAGGATCTTATTGCTTTAAAGTACAGAGTGAAACACTCAAGTAAAGACCGATATTTTAAATCTTCGTATTGCTTTCATGTCTGCTCTTTCATCTCCCCGCTTCCTCCTCTTTCTCTCTCTCTCCCTCTCTCTCTCTCTTCCTCTAGCCTCTTTGTCTCCATCCACAGCTCACATCTTTATTTCATTGCAATTTTCACACAGTCAGATGGAAATTGAGTGGAAGGGCTGGGCTGCTGGATAAGACAGAAGTATCTGAGAAGAGATGAAAATAAAAGCATAAAAGTCAATTTCGACCAAACCTGCTAGGCCCTGCTCCAAGAGCAGGCTGCAGCACCATCAGCATCTCAACAAGCATTCTGGCCCCATAGGAATGAAGCAGGAGGTGTTCCATTGCCTGGTTCTTTTACTACGATTGCAGAACAAACATAAATGGGATATGCTTTCATGTCTTAAATGGAGAACCTCAGAAAATGAATTCAGTCAAGCTGTTGCCAGTTTATTGAGTCTGCTGTTGTATTTACACTCATTAGCCAATTGATGAAAAACAACTAGATGCATTCTGCTAGTATATGAGTGAAACCAACATGGTAGTGGACGCTTTTCATGCAAAAAACCTGCTGCAGGACCATTTTTAGCTGGATATGTTTGGGTGCTGGACTATCCTCAACCCAGCATTGTCACAGAAGGGTTTAAAAAACCCAGCAACATTGACTGACACTTAGACCAGCAACACTCACACATACTAACATGCCACTATGCTGGTGTTATTCGTTGTTTTTTTTTTGTATTAATAATTACGCATACTTGTTTGATACAAGACAGCAACTGCCCAATGGTTCATGGTACACACTGCCTGATTCTCCTGTTTGTGTCTAAAAAACACACAGCTCGTGCAATGCAGAAAGAAGCCTGGGATTGTCTTGCTGAAATAAGCATGGACTTAAAATAAGATGTCAAGCTGATAGCAGCATACGTATGTTGCTCTAAAACCCCAGTATATGCCTCCACATAAATGGGACCTTCACACATTTGCAAGCCACTCATTCCATGTGCTGATGCTCCCCGTACTGTGACATATGCTGGCGTTTGCACCTTTCAGTGATAACAGTATTAATGGTCCAATCTTTGGTGTAGAGAACTCACATTTTCCCCTAAAGAAGCTGAAACATGGACTCCTTTCACCAAAGGTCAGAGCCAGCATTAACATTTTGTGGAACAGGAGTCTCTGGTTGGGATAGGACTGGGCAGACTAGCCTTCACTCCCCACATGAATCAATGAGCCTTGGGAGCCCATGACGCTGTCGCCGATTCACCAGTTATACTTTACTACTGCGTACCTGGAGTAGTTTTCAAAAAAAGGTACATTTATTAAAGAAAAAATAAATCTAAATCCACTGTGTAAATGGCTGTCTGCCTAGTATCTCCCGCTCAATGAAAATGAAGATTTTAAGTCAGTAAAAGTGTATTAGAAAACTTTGTAAATACTTAATTAATGAATGAATAAATGAATAAATCAATATAAATAAATAGACATCTAAACCTGAAGCAAATCGTGGTTGTTGCTGTGCAGTTTGTAGAGTGTGTGTGTATTGCTTTGAGGAAGAAACATGTTGATATGCACCTGAGGGCCAGATTAAGAGTAAGCTGCCTGCTCCAGCCCAAATTATCTGTCAATGAATCAGCTGCTCTCTGGCAAGGCGCCTCTGATGGCAGCAAATTACTGTGACAAAGCAGCAGCGGGCAGCTGTCAGCCATGAGGCTCTCATCACGCACTGCGCTATGATGTTGGTGCAATCGCTTTTCGGGTTTACCTGAACCCACAGACCGGGTCAACTTGGTCATATACTCTCTACAGCCTCCCTGCTGCTGCTGCTGACAGCCAGAGGAAACGACACTTCCTGAGAAGACAGTTTTGTGAGCATACATTTTTGAGGAGTTCAGAGTGTTTTGTGACCTCAAGGACAAGACAGGAATACTGCAGAATTTAAAGATGAACAGCAGCCTTGTCCATCAACCGAGCCCAATGCAGGCTCACCCAATGGTTTCCCATTCCAATCAGTACCTGGCCAAGCCATGAATCAGAGCTCAAGTAATCATTGACGTGAAGGGAACAGTCCATGTACAAGAAAGCAAATCTAGCAAATGTAGCTTGTGTGTCATTGTCCTTTACATAATTTGCATTTCATTACATTTTTAAATGCTTGAATAGGTCCAAAGAATCAAATTTTGTGTTGCTTATGATGTCCAATCAAAACGATCAAAATCAGATCAGTAAATCAATTGAATTGTACCTTCCAAAGCTTGTCTAAGGAGACTACATGGCTGTGCTTAATTTTCAGCCCCCGTTAGCAACGGGTATGGCTAATATAGCCACAAACGCTAATGAGAAGGACTGTCTATAAACGTCTTGCCTTATTATACATGCTGATTAAGAGGCTACTTGTAGATTCTCAGGGCAAAAAAGCAGTGTCTCATAACATCTCTGGAGTCTACATGTGCACATGCCTAGCAGAGAAATTTGCTCAGATTTCTTGTATTTGGATAGCTCCTCATACTCCTACTGAGATGACTGACAATCCTTTGAAAAATTAAAAAATAAAATGCTTCAGGAATCATCCTCCACTCACCTCAGCAAGCCAAGAAGAAAAAAAAGAATCTCAATTCGCTTTTCAAGCCAAGAGCATCCCTCTCTGTGTGGGTGAAGAGGGTGAGCACTGTCATGAGCAGCTATCATGAGTCAGACGATGGAAAATTCACAGAACAGAAAAAAAGTGACCCTTCCACCCATCAGCAATTTCGCTGAAGGCTCAGGGGGCTGAGAGGTCAGGGAGTTCCATACAGTGGCTTCCCTGAATTGTAGGTTTTAGTATAACGCTACTTCTCACTTCTCAAATATGTTCTGTGTTACATAATACCCTCTTACGCAGTAAAGCAGCAAGTGAAATAAAAAGCGGATCACGAATGATTATGTATGCCCTATGGATAATGGATGACCTTTGATTTATGACACACCAATTATTCATAGTCTAATTAGGAGATAAACTTTCGCTGCAGCAACTCTGTAATCTCCTTAGGCCCATATGCTCACAATAAATTAAACTCTCTAAATGATTTTCTATAAAAGCATAAAGCCATCTTTTTCTTTGGGAAAAGGGGTGACGCTGAGTACTCAAATGTTATACAATATGCATCACTAATTTAATGTATACTGTATACACTAATCAGGCCTTAAGATGAAAACCACCTGCATAATATTGTGTAGGTCTTTCCTTCATACCAACAATACAGTTTCCGAGGTATGACTTCCACAAGACCTATGAAATAATGCTGTAGTATCTGCTACATAGATGTTATAATAAATCCTTTAAGAAGACATCAAAGCTTTGTCAGCTTGCAGTCACCATCACAGTCCCCTGATTTAAACATCATTGAAAATTTGTGGGTTGATCTGTGCATGCAAGACGACCAAAGAAGATTACAGAACTAGAACATTTTGCAGGAATAGAATGGGAGAAAACACCAAGTACAAGAACTGAAAGATTTTTAGCTCTAAAAAGAATTAAAAAGTGATATCCTCTTAGGAGGTGTTACTAAGTAGTGATTATGTAGGGTGCCCAAACTTTTGCAGAGTGCCACAATAATATTTTTATTTTTATTATTTTTTTCATGTCCTAGAGAGGCTGTGATGACATATTTTCAATTGTAAAATCACCATAATCTGTTATTTATTTATATATACAGTACAGTACAGTACAGTACTCCACCCCTTGACTAGAATAAGATAATGAATTCACCTTAGGTTGAATGTTGTGTCTGTTAGGTGTATACGTATATAATACATTACAATACAGATGTAGATTTTTTTTTTTACTATGTTCAGTTATGCTGTAAAGATAAATCAGATATGCTTACCCAAATTGTAATAATCTTATTAATTCAATAATTTGCTTTAAAGAAGTAACCATGAGAGAAAGCAGGAAAATGTACATAAAAGACTTTACTGTTTGCTATTTCAGTTCAAATTTGGTACTGTTGCAAATGTAATTTACTGTATTTACTAAGTGAAGTGAAACTGAGTATTTGTCATTGTGAACACACCATCACACACAGTGCACCACAGCAAAATGTGACCTCTGCCTTTAACCCCATCACACTTGCACATGTAGCTTTTAAGATGAGTTTTATTAGTTACTATGTGTTTTTTCTAATGTTTCTAATGTAGATTTTTTTTCTCTTTTTACCCTGTGTTCTATTGCAAATGTGTGCATTATGAGTGCATTATAAATTAAATGTATTATTATTATGTGGAGCAGGGGGCAGCTATCAGTAGCACCCGGGGAGCAGTGTAATGGGATGGTACCTTGTTTAATATCACAGTGGTTCCCTTTCAGTTGCAAGGGCAAAGTCCTAACCACTCTGTCAAAATAAGAGTAAAGTAGCAAGTCACTGCAGTTTTGTCTTATTTCACGTCATGGGAGTTTTCCTCTCGAAGTTTGGAAATACAGGAAGCTCATTTAGAAAATCAACCACTTTGACTCCTGATAGCAGATAGGAAATAAATTCTATGACCTATTTAAGAGTTGCGAGAAGCTTGTGTAAATGGATACCATTATTGTTGCTAAAATGCACATATTACATGGAAGTCATTTGAGAACAATTTCTGGCTGGAGAAGGTACAATTCTGGCTTATATTTGACCTCTTGAACTGTAACATTTTTAGTTTAGTGCTAAAATAATGTTTTTTCTCTATACAATTAAACCTCTTAAAGAGTATTACTTCATTGTTTTCAAATTGTATCTAAATAGTCTTTATTTTAAAGTGGAATGCCTGAAGTTCAATGTAAGTGAAGTAAAAATAACCCAAATAAAGACTTACTTAGTAAGGAGTGAGGATTAAAATGTAATTAAAATTAAATTTCAGTTTTATAAAATAGAAATATGATTAAAAGGCTTGTATTGTTGTAATATTTTTATTGAATCATTTAGTTTTGGTTGGAAACATATTTTCAAATCTCCTAGATGTCTGCTCCATGCATGCAATCCACACTAACATGCTCTACAAATGCTAAAGTGCAGTTAGCATAGCACTAACAAAGCAATAGAATCTTATAGGTGTGCTACCAGAAATAAACAGATTATCACCCGGGTCATGAGGGTGGGGTGGAGGCTGCTGGAACCCATACCAGCACGTGTAGTAACAAAAGATGGAGAAATTTTCTGAAAAGGTCCCTGGGCTCTTGCAGGGCAGATCACACTCAGGGGCAAATTAGCATCTTTAGTTCACCTGACTTTCATGCTTTTGGACTTGGGGAGGAACCCATATTTCCCAAAAAGAGCTCACAAAGACACAGGGTAAAACATGCAAACTCCACAGAGAAAGAACTGCAAACATATGGCCCAGCATCAAACCAAAGAGCTTATAAACTGCACAGTTTGCAATTTTGTATGTATGTATTTATTCATTTATTAATCAATTATTGGTTATCTTGAATTATTACAATACTTTAAAAAGATAAATTAGCCAGTAATGTGGGGGCATACCAGCCTTTGAAGTGTTTATGTGCTTTTAATTTGTTACTTCATATCACATGTTTATTTGGTCACCTCCCATCCAGGTGCAGTGTGTATCCTGAGTGGTTAAATACGACGTTTGTCTATGTGCAGGTTGCTGCCGAAAGATTATGTGTCGATTTGTATGTAAACTACAATAAAGTGATTTCATTTTTGCATTCAACCTTTGCGTTAGTTTCTCCGCATCACACATTGTTACAAGTAACTAATACACTCATGTTTATATACACATTATATGTCCAAAAGTTTGTAGACATCTTACAATTCTTTTTCTGACATCACTACTTGATTGCTTTGAGCCACAGCCAAATACTGATTAATTCTCCTCTGGCTGATACTTGGTATTCAGAATGGTGACCTTAAATCCCATTCTACTGCCAATGATTTGCACTCCTGTATCAGCAATGGGTGGGCAGATCTTAAAGTAGCTGAATTAATTCATTAGATTAGCTGTCTAGACACTTCTGACATTTTTTCATCTGCATTTTGAGGAAAAAAATAGGAATTTAGGCATTTCCTTTAAGATTCAGTGTATCCTACCAGGGAGCAAAAACTACAAAACCTGTCATGTTGTGAAAGTGCTTCTTATTGTTGTACCCATACTCTACATTCTTCCCTGGTGGCTTCTGACAGGCTTGTCACAATATGGAGTAGCTTCTGTTACTGCTCTCGCAGAAACTAAACATGTGTTACTAAGACAGATATTGACTCTCACTAGAAGTAGAGTACAACCTGCTAGCTTTACAAACTTAATCGGCAGGTATTTGCCCCGCAGCTGTTTCATCTGTGTGTACTGTGGGTAAATAGAACAGATTCCAGGTAAAATAAAGACATTGCAGTTTACACAGTGCAATCTCTTTGTAATGGTTTCTTGGTGTTCAGTGTCATTGTACTTTATACAATTATCTCAGAAGATCTTGTGACATAACAATTTTATTTCTTTAAACTTTTACCACAAAGTTTTGTTTCTAGGAGGTTGATTTCTTGCATGATGATTCAATGTGCAAAACATTATCAAAAATATTTCAGATAATTAACATTTAAATCATTCTGCACAAGAAGAACAAAAAATAAAAATGTGAGGCATGGACAATGTTAAAAAAAAAAAGAGAATGACTTTTCAAGTTGGGACATTAGAGGAGATAATTAATCTTAGGGGAATGAAGGTTGATATAGATACTATAGATTTGTGTAGGCTGATTAAAAGAGATCATTTTTTGAAGAGCATAAGCTGTGACATTTAAAAAAATTATTATTTACAGTATTTACACTGTAATATAGATGTTATTACAATTCTTTAAAAAAAGGTACATTCCAGAATAGCCAGTAACCAAGACACTATTCTTAATATACACATTATATGTGCAAAATCCCATTCTACTGACAATGTTTTGCATGGGTGAGTACAAAGTAGCTGAGATAATGAATTAGATGGAGTGTTTAGATAGTTTTGGCTGCAGAGTGTATATAGGTCCATACTACATAACAGAAAAAAGTTGTAGGTGCAAGCTGAAGTCCCAAACACATGAGAAAACTTTACATCAACTATTAATTACAGTTTTAATCTGAAACCTAATGCAGCTGGAAAGCAACTCTGTTCCAGAAGCACTCAAGCTGTTGCGGTGTGAAGTGGTGGGGAGTTGAATCAAGGTCTAGGATTTTCTGACTGATGGAGTAGAAAGCTCTCAGTCACGTTTCCATGCCATGCATGCCCGGACAGAGCAGCCTGAGGCAAACTGTGAGCCCAAACGAGGAGGAGAGCTCCATCCATG
Organism: Lepidarchus adonis; assembly: GCA_037576955.1. NCBI lineage: Eukaryota > Metazoa > Chordata > Actinopteri > Characiformes > Lepidarchidae > Lepidarchus > Lepidarchus adonis. Next base: position 9,289,823 of record JBBIGC010000029.1, read on the forward strand.
TTAAACCTTTTACACATTTTATATGCAATAAGAAATTCACTCAGCCCTATTTAACCTTCTACTTTAATCATTAATAAACTGTTTTTACCTCCCAATTCGCTTCCTTGTGGAAATCGGTAGAATAAATGTTCAGACTGTTTTATGCTAAAAAGACATACTAGACTAATTATTATAATTGCAGGGTGGAGCTTAATATACAGGTGTTCCACAGATTCCATAATCATGAGTTTCCATTTTGGTTTTGGTCCTGGGTGGCAACTGTCAGAAGGCTGGATTCGTCAATGAGCAGAAATCTCTGTGGAAAAACAAGAGGAAATGACAGGCTTCAGAACTGATGGACTAGAAGGAGGACTCCAGGTTATTGAAAGTGAAAATGAAAGAAAATGACAGAGTTCTGAAGTGACTGACAGAATGACAGACTTCAGAAGTGAGAGCACGAGTTGAGTTCGTCAGTCACACATTCTTCTAGCTGCAGATAATGGCATTTTGTCATTATGACAATGAATCCTAAAGAGGGTGATATTGGGTAGTGTTCGTTTAACAATGACAAAATGAAGACCCTGCTGCTTGAAGAGGCTAAAAAAGCACATGGAGCATCTCTTCTGCTTCAGATTCACTTGTTGAGCTCTGTAGGGGGAAAAAAACATTTATCTGATTATATGTGGTTCATTTCCTCTCGTTTCCTCTGCATCTTCAGTTCTGTAGTCCACTTGTGCTATAGTTTTTTGTGCCTTACTTTCAGGCACTTAGTTTAGGGTGAGCAGGTGTTGGTCTACAAAAATGAGAATGCTGAGGCAGCATGGGATAGAAACTAAATGTGAATGTAAAAACAAAGCCAAATCAAGGAAATGTAAACCCATGGCATATTATTTAGCCTGGAAAAATGGACTGCTCTATAACCCAACCTGTCAATCATAACAGCTGCAAGAATCAATTAAAGTTGAAGTTGATTTGTCACCAATTAGCAGGTTTAGTAGTATATTTCTTTGGGTTAAATCACCTGTGACATTTTTTATAATAGCATCTAACATTATTTTGCATAATTTCCTGAAATCAAGAGAGGAAGGAATAAATAATATCGCTATGAAGGCAATGACGCAAGGCATGCTGGTACAAGCAGCTCAATCTAGTTGTCATATTAATCCCAGCGGGTTAGCAAGCCAGTGAAGCTAACTGGTCATTGGCAAATAAGCAGAGCCATTTGTTTATGTTTTTGAGTCATGAGGCTCATTTTTATTGCCATGACCAAATGAAAAACGGCCTATGCCTGATTCTATTTTAAAAAGGTCTGATCATTAGTCATTAGATGACATGACTTAAGTGCAGGGAGAATACAAAGTTGAAGAGCAAAGCTGGGCAACATACAGTATGTGTAAGCGTTAACATTTTCAAGGCTTTAATGTTCTCTGTAAATAACGGTGGGCAACAAGATATATTATCATTATCGTGAAAAAAAAAAGTCATCACATGCTTGAACAATGACCTAGAGGCAGGGAAGTTTGGGGCTAGACAACATTTCAAACATATTGTGCCAGTGGCTTTCATGGAGATGTAGTGACGCATGGCTGAGGCAAAAAGTCTCCAGTTAACCCAGTTAACTTGAAACTATTTGGGCGTCTAAATTAAGGGTGTCAATCCCCAGTCCTGGGAGCTTTGCACAAACACACATAATTTAACTAATTAGATTTCATATGAATTGGAAATCATAACATGACATAAGAGCTAATTGAGTTTATCTCAGTGACAAGGAAGGTTGGTGGGAGGGGGAGCCGAAACACGACATTTGGAATAATCTTTCCCCACCCCACTGGTGCACTGTGATGTAATCAAAACTCAAAGGACATTTTGGAGGCTGGGGAAAGTCATTACATTTTGATGGAAGTTGGCAGGAAAAGGAAATTAAAAATCATAGCGCAGTTTAATATAATTACTACTACAGCAATCCATGAACAAAGATGACTTAGCTTAACATAAACAGTGACAAACGAAACGTTTAAAGCTCTGTTTTGTTTTCAAGTTAACTTTAATGATGAGGTTGAGTTGGGGTGCTTAGCTGAAATCACCAAACGGTGTCGGGCTAAGTGCGTCAGACACCCCTGTGCTAAGCAAAATCCCTATCATTCATCTTAATACATGAGAACACACACTGGAAGCTTCAGCAGCTGAATGGATCTAAACCTGCAGAACTGGGCTTATGCATATGAGTCACTGCCACTCCTCCACTGCTTGTGTCTAAGAAGCTTTTAATAAGCTTCCGCTGTCATTATTGTTGTTAAGCATTATAAATATCATAATGCAGTGGTTGCTAACCCTGGCCCTGGATCACTTTGATGGAGATTTTCTCTGCTCTAATACACCTAATCCAACAAATCAGCTAATTAACAAGCCCTTTCTAAGCAGAAGGGGGCATCTTCTAGAAGGAGAAACATTAATCGTTAGTGTTGCAGTCTCCCAAATCATTTGTAAAGTCAGAAAATCATTTGTAATTTTAAATACAGCACCCTCCACAATTGTTGGCACCCTTGGTTAAGATGTGTTATTAGGCTTCTAATAAATATGTTTTTTTTTTCCTGAAAAATATAGGCTAACAACGCAAAGAATAAAAAAATCCAACCTTTAATTGAAGTACATTTATTAATTGGGATAAAAATCCCACATTAATAAATCAATTTTTACTTGAAAACATGTGTGCCATAATGATTGGCACCCCTGCTGTTAATACTTCTTAGAACCCCTTTTGCCAACAAGAGAGCACTTAATCTTCTCCTATAACATTTCACAAAGTTGGAGAATGCAGAGACTGGATTGTTAAATTTAAAAAGATTGTAGTTTAAACACTGCTATAAGAAAAAAATCAACTAGATGTACTGTTCTGTGGTGCATAAACTGAATATTGTCAGTCACAGCTCCTCCTGTGAATGGTTTTTTAAAAAATGTGATGTGCTTTCAAAGAATGTTCGTTATTCTTTAAATTACATGCAGTATATTCAGATATAATACTCAGCTGCTTCATTATACTATATTTTATTCTATTGTCCCTTCTCACTGTAGTTATTACTGCACTGCAAATGCATGTTCAAGTGTAATTACTTAGCTGCTATATTACTATGTATAGTTCTTTTTCCTTTGATGTGTATTCTATTATAGTGTTGTTAATTGCCCTTTTCTACTTAAGTTACATATTGTAATCCTAGATTTTGGCATTGATGTTTTTCACTAAGTGGTGCTAATTGACAAATGAGCAGAAATAAGCTAATTTCGATGTCCTGGTTGGTACCAGCACAACATACAAATTTAAGACATTTTTGGCTGAACAGTTCTTGAAAGTGCTTCATGAAAATGGTTGCTCTCTTATTTCACATTGGCCATTATTGAATAATCAGTGGGGGGTGAAGGAAAAACAAAAACAAAAGACAAATGATACATAAGAGCACATTGCAGTCATAAACCGATAAGGCTATCAGGCAGTTACGATGCAGGGCATGACTGGGAAACATCATAAATGGCCAGCTGTCTCCGAACTTACATGTCCACATGCGAATGCACGTGCCGCACATAGCAACTACACTGGCGATGTTGAGAGCGCGACCACACTCCGGGCTCATCAGGCAGTTCCTGGTTTCCATGCAGCACTGCAAGCAGCAGTTCGGCCCGGAATTGGAGGTCCTCTTATCAGCAGACTGGCTTGCGGCCACGTTGCTCGTATGCTGTTGCCTAATGACGTCGGGGTGGCCCTGCTTCTTATAATCCTCATCCATGGCCAGCTTCCCAGCTCCAGCCTGCGGGAGAGTGTGAAGGAGACAGGGAGTGACAGACGGACTCATGGGCAAAGAGGGCCAATCGATGCTAATTCTGTCCTGGTATCTCTGTTCCATCCTTTCATTGTCATTAACTGATATGGAAATAGGTCGATACTGTATGGATCATCGAGCCACTATCTGCACACTGCTGACACACAGTAGTTTTTGGGCAAAATGCCCTAAGGAAAGCTTGGATGGTGTCTTGCACCTTCAAGGGCAATTAGCTGTGTACTACCTGATGGGCTTCAGGCTCTTCTAGTTACACCTAGATTTGCCAACATACATATATTCTTAAAGAGCTGTCGGCTTCTTTAGTTCAGCGCTGGAAGTATGACACTAAAATGTTGCTAACTAACACTAGACATCAATTGTCACCCAAATAAGTCCAGACTATTTCTCTAAATATATGCCACTAAAACTGTAATTGGAACAAAACAGCAAAACAAACATCCTGCTTACTTTTCTTCGAAAATGTATTGAATGGTGGACAAACCAAATACTCTCAAATGTTCTCATGATATTCTCAAATATTCTCATGAAATGTGTTGTTACTTCTTTCATCACTATTGGGTAAAGTATTTCTGTAGGGCTGCATTCATCAGAACATATGCATTTTATAACAATTGACATACGGATATAACCTCCTACAAAGGCTTATTCTAACATGCGTCAGCTGCTATAACACTTGCTGTGTGGCAACCTTTATGACGGCTGAAATTCATTGGAATTAGGTTTTATTAACCAAATGTAGGTTTATGTCAGTTGTCATAAAAAGATTATGTAGCTATCTTGTAGAATTTATGTGTACAGTAGAATAATCAATTACTCCATCCCATTAAATTCTAATTTTGCTATGTACAGTAAAGTAGGGCATGATAGTAGTTTCCAACTAGATTAGTTTGCAAAATCCAGGGTATTATGTTGAACACTGAATTTCATGATTGGTTAAAGAAATGTCATGATTTAGAATTCAAATTGTGAAATAACAAAAACGCGTCCATCATTATTCAACCATAATCACTATGGCTGGCCAAACAGCATCTTCAAGGCTTTAAATACTCAACGCTATCTTCAAATATTTCCTGTTTTCAAAATCAACCCTAAAACATTCATATTTAAAGTGTTTTTACTCATCCTATGAATAAGACATGTTTGACGTTGTGTGGTCCTGCCATGTGGGTTTGTCGTCGTCTAGTCACGTGTATTGTTTTATCTCGTGTCTCATCTGTCACGTGTTCCAGTGCTGTCCTCCCACACCAGGTGTTCCATGTTTTTATGAGTATATAGTGCCCCAGTGTCTAAGTCCTGCTTGTCGATTGTTGGTGTTCAGCCTAATTGTTGATATTCCCACTGTATGTATGTGTGTCTACTATTAAAGGTTCAGCACATCCTACATCTCTACCTGCTCCTACTTCAAAAACACATCCCAGAACTAACAACATGCTAATACTTGAGCTTTCAGTTCAAACAGCAGCTGAACATCAAAACATAAGCCCTTTCGACCTTTTTATATTACCAACTTGTGTAAAAATAAGGTGTAAACACCACAGAGATATCATATACTGCCAATTTATATTGCCTTCTAATCCATATTATCTTTTTTATAAAAGTAAAGAAAAGTCCATGATGTGGGTTCTGTAATTGTGCCTACATGGTATTCCAGCCCCCTTTCTTCATCATTTAGTTTCTCACACATCTCTGCTCTATTATTCGTAAATTTCACACACACACAAACCTAATTTCCAGAAAAGTTGGGACATTATTCAAAATGCATAAAAACTATAAAGTAACAAAAAACAACAGTGATTTAGTTCAGGTCATCCATGCTGTGGTCACCCATGCACTGCCACACTGACAGATGTTGGGTTTTCCACCTTTTACTGCCAGACAATCTGATTCATTTCATCACTGGCACAAAAGAACTTTTTTTCCCTCAAAAAAACGGAAACATGGACTTATATCACCACAGCACACATTTCTACTGTTTTCTGACCATCTGAGAGGAACTCGGGCCCAGAGAATTTGGCAGTGGACAAAATTAATTAATGGCTTTCTATTGGTGAAGAGTTTCAGTTAGTATTTCTTAGAGCAGCAGCAGACTGCATTAAATGACTGTTATTTTCCAGAGCCTGTGCAGCTAGATTTAATCAAATTAGCATGACTGTTCCTCATGCAGGGTCTTGTGAGGGCTCAAAGTTACACATTTTCAACAGTGGTTTCTGACCTTATACTAAACAGACAGATTTTCACAATAATATGCACTGTAGATGATGAAAAACCTAGTTTTTTGCTGCCCTGCATTGAAAAAGAGTGTAATTTCTCTTATGAAGTTTGCATTGATCATTGGTGAGCAATGATATTTAATTCCTTGGCTCCACCTTTGCTGGTTGCTTCTTTTGTACCCAGTCATGATACCCTCACCTCTTCCCAGTTAACTGCTTACAGTGGAATGAAAATGACGTGATATGAACTTTTCACTATTATTTTTGTTCTGCTCCATCTTAAAGTTAAAATAACTTAAAATTTACTTTAAAACGTACAGTTTATATTAACAAACAATAGATTTAAGTTTAAATATTTAAGTTAAACAAAATTTCAAGAAGATTTAAAAATAGCAGATTATTTATTTTATACTATATGCTATTCTCATTTTAGGGCGGAATTGATGTGGCTTGACAAATAACACAGCTTCTAACTACTTGAGCATCCAAACAATTTGGGCCAGCCCTAGTCATTACGTTCCTTCACATAAGACAATGCATTGTGAAAATTCCATCATGGATATTATTTACTATGTTTTTAGACACCAACACAGAACAGGTTAAGAAAAAGGCACAGTGTTGTGATTTGGGTATAAATTCAGAGCTCATCATAGTTTTTATTTCTGGGTGCTGTGTCACCTCCTTCAGTGCTTTTCTCTTCTTTCCATTTCATGACTCACAAGTCACAGTGCACATAACCATTAAAAACACCCAGAGTGAAGCACTACAAATAGAATCACACCATCTAGTCACCTGTCTTACCTTTTTGGATCTGAATCATTAACTTTAGCTCCTGGCTAGCAACTTTATTATGGTAGTGCCTTTAGGGGAGAATGGAGACATTTTCATCAGACTGTGAACATCTGAGCTAGAAGTGAGGTAAAGCCACCGGACCCACATTGGTGCCTTCTCCTAGGGCATGAAAGTACAAACGAAAAGGCCAAAGGAATGGATCAAATTACCAAACAGCAGTGCACCTTCAATCGAATGTACCTTCACTACAACACGCAGCTTTATGTCCTTTATTTTTCTTAAATCTTTCTTAGGCCCTGGTGGTTGTTATTCTTTTTTAAGAAACCGAATTAGCTGGAATTAAAACCTTCAATCACGCCGCTGTCACTGCAACAGAGAACAGAGAACACAATAATAGCTGAGCCTCATCAAATAGTCTTTATTTACCTCACACGTTTCTGTGCTGTCTTCTTTCTCACCCTTCAAAATGTGCTCCAAAACAAGGCAGAAAAAAATATATTTTCTTTTCTCGCCGTCTCAAACTGAGACGTACTTGTCTTCGTTGTTGACAGAGCCAGTCTGCAGGGCAGTGGCCCTCTTTCACTCAGAACAGAACTTGTCTAATTTCATCCTCAGCAGAAGGTTGCACTACTCCCGTGGGCGTACATTCAGGTTTTTCCAGCTTGTCCCTCTCGAACAGGCATATTTCTGATGCCCTTGCATGTCAAAGAAGCCTGTGTACTCCTTTCCTTTCTTGCCAGTGAGTTCACAAACCTGTTCATCATTTATAGGTCATCCAAATGGAATGTCACGAATGCTAGGTGGAGGAATTATTTCAAAGGTATGAGCCAAATTCATTAGAATATGTCCACAGAGTAAACCATGATATAGTTCAGTGGTACCTTGTCACAGATTACAGCACACTTTCACAAAAAAAATAAGAGTCTCTTCAACTTTGGAACCGGAAACGATTCTGGATCTTCACAAGTTCTCACATGTTCGTAAATAAACCCAGTGAAGTCACACAGTGCTGCAATCAGTGGCAACAGAGAGGTGAGAGATGCGCATCCATCTGGTCCAACAGCTCCCAGAAATACTGCCTTGATGTCCTCTGCAGTCTAAACCACCTGTCCATGTCCTCCATCTACAGAGCAAGCAGAGTTCTCCAGTTAGTTGTTGTATGTGTATAAATGTAGCAGAAAAACCCAGAAACTAATTAATTTGTTCATTCGTCCTAAAAAATCCAAAATGGAAAATTCAGATTATTATTATTATAGAGTTATTGTAAATTGTTTTCATAAACCCTTCACACAGTATAAAGATCAGCTGCTGTGCTCAGGTGATATGACAGAGGCAATGTGGACATTTCATATTTAAGTGATGATGAAATGAAAGATGGATATCAAAAATATATATATATTTTTAAATGCCAGATTTAAAATTCTGAAAAACAATTATAGATCAAAATGATTCATTAACTGATACACTTATGAACAACAGAAGCATATATAAGGAAGGAAAAATAAAAATGTAAACTATTATATTAAGTTGACTAATCACAGAATGTTGTTCATTTAAATTTATCAATTTACTAATCACACTTGTTATTCATTTCTTTATTTTTACAAAGGGTGTAGATGTTTCTGTTAATGAAGGAGTCGCGATGCTAAAGAGTGTGAACACTGTTTTACTTAAATGAACATGTTTTTTCATAATTTTTCACATTTTTAATTTGCATTAGATACTGAGCAAAGCCTCCACGTGGGTGCATTTGAAAAAAGGGAACCAGGGAGGTGGACTGTAAAAATCAAAGTGCTTTCATGGTAAATTGTAGCTGATGATGTGTATTAAACATTTTATTACACAAAAAGTGAATCAGATTTCATACTTCATCAGGCTCTGAAGTTACACTGTAAATATTAATTTATTTACTGTTAATATTAAATATTACACTTTATGTTTTCATTCAAATAAAAAGGGGTAGTGGCCTTATTGGAGTTTATACAACTGAAAGGTTAAAGTTAAACCACTGAATTTTTTGATTAGGCTGAGTTTAAAGGTTAAATTTCAGAGTCAAAGTTATTTCTTGCTAAATGATAATACAAACTGTCCAGAGCATTACTGGTCATGTGACTTGACTTAAGCTACTTAAAGCTACAAACTGTCTTTTGAAATAGATTGTAAATGATCTATTTGGTCAACAATGGTATATTGGATATATATTTATTTACTCACTGGTTATTCACTCCAAGAAAAATCCAAATCCACTTTTTAAGGTTTTAGTGGTGGTTTTAACATATGTGCAGGACAGTGTCTCCACATTCACACAAAACTGCAAAAAATAAATTGGCCTAAGCAGCCCAGTAATAAACACAGAAGGTGTACATATTGTAAGATATTAAGTGTGTACTGCAATTTTTAAAATGCTTCACAATAAAAGTGCACGTGGGTCTGTAGTGCACATATAATGTTTACATAATTGCATGTGTGTTATTGTACTTATTGAGGTTTTGTAGTAAAATGCAAGATTGGTTCTTGGCTCTGTGCATTTTACTGCTTGAATTGTTACATTCCACCAGAAGCAGTGTAATTATTTTTAACTGACACATTGGATGTTAAATGTTAACACTGGGCTTCGTGAAGAAAATGTTTGGAAATGGTCAAGCTATGTAACAAGTGTGTTTGTGTAAGTATACACATTTGGTCACTTAAGCTATGTTTACATCTGGCATTAACTTGCATCTTGGGTAAGCTCCACATGGGACGTACTTGAACCAAAACACAAGGGCAAGTCGACCTGTCGATCACTACAGCAAAAATAAAGTGAAGGTTCTGGAGTGGCCATCTCAGTCTCCTGACCTCAATATCATTGAGCCACTCTGGGAAGACCTCAAACATGCAGTTCATGCAATACAGCCCAAGAATTTACAGGAACTGGATACGTTTTGCAGTAAGAATGGGCAGCTTCTCTGTTTAAAAAGATCCTTATACACAACTACCACAAAAGCCTTCAAGCTGTCATTGATGTTAAAGGAGGCAATACATGGAATGAAGAACTGGGGTATGTAAACTTTTGATCAGGGTCATTTGGGTAGTTTGTGTTGTGATTATGATTTTGAAAGAGTAAACACAGTTGATTGATAATAAATGATTTCAGCCAAACACTAACCATGAGTTAGTGTTATAATTTATATTCTCTGAAAAATGGTTAAGAAATCATAAATTCTGTCAGGGTATGTAAACTTATGAGCACAACTGTATGATCACATTTGCCACCATCTGCGTAAAAATAAGTATGTACTAATTTGAGAGAACCGGAAATAGCACAGCAGACTAGGCTAAAGAAAGGCACTGCTACCTCAGAACGTTAAAAAAAACAATGTATTTTTATGTGCATATACAGCAGGGATTTATGATTACAAGTGATCACTCAAAAAGCAAGTGGAGATTAATTATAATGGGAACTGATATACTTAGAACTGTCCAACTGGGACTGAATCACCCAAGGCACATGTTAATGACATATAAGCAGTGCATCTGACAGGTTATTATCTTCGATAATAAATATTAGAAAAATTTATACCTGATCACTTCATGTGACAAGTATACAAATTGTATTCTGATCAGATTTAAGCGACATGTATTTACACTTAGTATTCAAATGCATTTCTGCTTAAATACAAAATGCTCAAACGCCAGACTCCGCTCTTCATAGCTGAAATCTGATTACTATTCCATGAGTAATATCTGATCATATACACCAATCACCTTGTTTTTTGTTCTATTATTTAAAAAAAAATATTACGCAACACAATGTTAACAAGAATTAAGCTTTTTAGAAATACTATCTTCCTATCATCATCATCATGAACTATATACTGTATATTAAAAACCATATTATAGCTTAAGTTTAAGTTGTATCTTTGGCACTGCTATGCATGTGGGTTGAACGCATCTTCTAAAGTTGTCCGGGCATTCGGATTTCTATCAATTTTAAACATGTCTTGGGTGCGATAGCATTTTATGTGGATGTAGATATAATCCTGATATATAATATTATATATATTTAAGATGAATGAAGTGACCAGGTATACAGAGTGTCAGTGCATAATTCAAGAACTAAAACCCCTTCATATACCAAGAGTCTTTCTCTGCTGGTTTGCTTATGGAAGGAAAATGCACTACCACCTCCAACCATAGGCACTGCTGCTCCTTCATGACTCCTTAGCATGAGTTTCTCTTCAGCAACAAACTAGTTCAAATAAGTGTGAGTTTGGTTCATCTTTAATGGAATTGCCTTGACAGACCAAGTGTAAATGATCATGGTTAATATCAACACCAATACAAGACACTTGTAACAAGTAACTAGGTGTGAATGAGGACTTCTTACTTTTCATGCAAGCACTCTTATGTATGTGTGTGTGCACATGTCTGTGTGTGTCCGAACTAGTGCAAGAAAAAAAATCTAAGAGAACTTAAGCTGTGCTGGCCTGAAAGCAGCCGTTGCAAAGTGATAGTGTGCAGCCCCATGTGCTTAAAGGTTGAAGTGAGGACAGCAGTGAGGAAACTTAGCTAAGCAGCAGTCTGGCTGGAAGACTGTAACTCACGATCTGTATGACGGGCTCCTTGGAGCTGCTCCGAATTTGTGAAGAAGGCCAGGCAGTAGTTGGCCAGCTGCGTGCACATGAAGCAGAAGGTATAACGGCAGTCACGGCCACATATGCTGCAGCAGTCATCCAGACACACCTGGCAGAAAAGGTCGCAGAAGTGGTCAGCACATTCCCCCGCCCTCGAGCCGAAGCAGCACCAGCTCTGTCCCATTACTCCACGCTCTCGGTGTGTAACACTGCTGACACTGCTCACAGGTCCCTGAAACTGAAAAGACTCAAACTTCCAATGTTTTTCTTCCACGAGTGCGTCATCTGGAAATGTCATGCTGGTTGGGTCAGTAATTCTACCCTGTTTTGCCAGAAGAATGAAAAAGACTGGCTGTGTGTTTTGAGCGAGCTCTTAAATGCCTCAGGGTTTCCTAAGCAGGACATGGAGAGTGAATGATTAGCCAGCCCGTCCCATGATTAGCAAACAGGACAGTGGCTTTGTGTGTTATGGCCAGATAGATATCAACGGAGCTTTGGAAATGGTTCAGACTTGGGCCATTTCTGAGCTGGTGGTCTAATCAGGGTCTAAATTGGAGGTCATGGTGTATGGAAGTATGGAATTAGCATTAATGAAGCACACTGTAATTTTACTATATGTTCTATAGGCCTATTATTGTAACAATGGGGAACCAATGGTCAAAGGAAAAATAATTGTTTTTGTGAGCTTGCTTTTACTTATAACAGTACATATAAAAAGTCAAGACCATTACCAAACACATGTAGAATATAAAACATAAAAGGGGAGAGCTTTTAAACAGAAAACATGCTTAGACATAGACTATGATCCTTACATTCAGTTGAAAATGGTCAAAATTCTTGTGTCCTATTTTAAACCCAAAAGATTAAAAGGGGAAAACAATAACCCTGGGAATATATTATTTAGTCCAAAAAGCACAAAAAAGAAAGGTATTCAGGATCCTTCTTACCAAATGAAGATAAGTTCCTGGTTAAGTTTCACCTTCTTTCTGTAGGTCTTCCAATCTTCCAGTTCCAGACAATGACCCCCATCACACCTTTCACCCCTCCACCCTCCTC
>JBBIGC010000029.1:9302408-9322680 GCA_037576955.1 Lepidarchus adonis
GTTCTTAATTTTCCACAGAGACAATGATCCCATCACACCTCTCACCCCTCCACCCTCCTCCCTCACCCTCCCCAGCCCAGAGTCAACGGCCCCCATCGCACCTCCTCCCACCCCCACCCCCCACACACACATGGCTGGAAGCATGATTACTATGATATTTACCATTAATGAAGCACACTGTAATTTTACAATATATTCTATAGGCCTATTATTGTAACAATGGGGAACCAAAGGTCAAATAATTGTTTTCGTGAGCTTGCTTTTACCTATAACAGTAAATATAAAAAATCAAGACCATTACCAAACACATGTAGAATATAAAACATACAAGGAGAGAGTTTTTTAAACAGAGAACATGCTTATACATAGACTATGATCCTTACATTCAGTTGAAAATTTTAAACCCAAAAGATTAAAAGGGGAAAACAATAACCCTGGGAATATATTATTTAGTCCAAAAAGCACAAAGAAGAAAGATATTCAGGATTCTTTTTACCAAATGAAGATAAGTTCCTGTTTAAGTTTCAGCTTCTTTCTGTAGGTCTTCCAATCTTCCAGTTCCAGACAATGACCCCCATCACACCTTTCACCCCTCCACCCTCCTCCCTCACCCTCCCCAGCCCAGAGTCAACTCAGGAGCTCAGATTACACATACAAGATGTGAGTCGGCTGTTCCAGAAACAGAAGACGAGGAAGGCACCCGGACCAGACGGTGTCTCCCCATCCTGCCTCAAAGCCTGTGCTGATCAGCTGGCTCCATTCTTCACCCAAATTTTCAATAGATCCCTGGAGCTGTGTGAAGTTCCATCCTGCTTCAAACGCACCATCATTATCCCAGTCCCCAAGAAACCCAAAATCACAGGACTGAATGACTACAGACCTGTCGCCTTGACGACTGTAGTCAAGAAATTCTTTGAACGCCTGGTTCTAGGCCACCTGAAGAACATTACAGGACACCAGCTGGACCCCCTGCAGTTTGCCTACCTGGCAAACAGGTCGGTGGATGATGCATTGAATATGGGTTTGCATTACATCCTGTAACATCTCGACCGCCTGGGAACTTATGCCACAAACATCCTGATATGTGGACTTTAGTTTGGCCTTTAACACCATAGTGTAGGGTCCAGGGTCGGCGCTTCCACCTTTCACCCCAAGAGGGAGTACCGGTCTGCAGTCCATACGCCCTCCTACAGAGGGAGCCCTGCTTACCAGGTGCTCTAATCCGCTGCAAGTGCACACCTGGGGCTCATCGCTAATCAAGGAGGTCTACAAAAAATGTTTTGCCTCAGAACTCACAGTGCTAAGTCTTGGACATTGCCATCCAGATCAAGTCCTTCACAGACGAACTGTCTTCTACCTTAGAGCCGATGCTCTTTCATTTCAGAAGATTTCTTACTTGTAGCTTATTCCTTTAATTTTTTCCCTGGTTTTCCCCACATATTTTCTGAGGGTTTCCCCTTCTAGGCTTTTATTTCTTTACTCTTAAGTAGTTGGTTTAGATTAGGTATTTCGATTAATTTATTTATTTTTATTATATTTTTTCATTTTTCTAAAAATACTTTTTTTATTGTGGGCTTGTTTGCTCACTGTGTTCCACTCCAGCCTGGTCCAGGTTCGATGCCTCGGGTCTGCCGCTTTTGTGGGCTTCGTCCCCGAGAACCCAAAACATCTCTGAACTGACATACAGGAAGCAGCAAGTGAGGCAGAGGGAGATGATTTCTGATACACGGTCCCTCAATATTGGTGCCCCACAGGGTTGTGTCCTCTCCCCACTGCTCTTTTCCCACTGCACCTCCAGGAACTCAGCTGTAAAACTCCTGAAGTTTGCAGATGACACCACTGTAATTGAAATCATTCAACCAGACAACTTAGAGCTGAACACGGTCAAGACTGTAGAGATGATAGTGGACTTCAGGAGACATCCCTCAACACTATCCCCTCCCCCCACCCCCACCCCGACCATATCAGACAGCCTGGTGTCTACTATGGAGTCCTTCAAGTTCCTTGGTACCATAATTTCCAAGGACCGTATGTGGGAAACCAGCATCTCCATACTGCAGCAGACTGTGCGGTCAGCAGAAAGGATCATCTGTGCCCCCCTGCCATCCACCCAGGACCTGAACCTCAATATCAAAATCATCATAGACCCTCACACCCTGGACACAGACTCTTTGACCTGCTGCCCTCTGGCCGGTGATACAGAAGCCCGTCCCGTCACAGGAACAGCTTCTTTCCCCTCGCCATCTCCCTCCTAAACTGTCACACTGCCAAATACACACAGCATCACATTTGCACTTTATGTACAATCTCTGTATTAGAGTTTAGATTATATCTGTATTTATTTTATTATATTGTATGGACGAGAGTCCATTATGCACATGTATATACACATGTGTATATTCATACATATATTTATAATTATAAATAGTATATGCATATTATTTTATATGTGCAAAAATATTACACACACATATATATATATATATATTGTTAACACATATATTTATAAATATAAATCCATATCACATACTCAGATTGTAGATTGTATACTGTTGTATACTATATTTGTTCAGTATTCTTTTCATTGTATATTTACTTGTTGTTTTTTATTGTTGTGCCTGAGAGACGGCATCAACCAGAATCAAATTCCTTGTATGTGTTTATTCACATACTTGGCCAATAAACAAGATTCTGATTCTGATTTTCCAAGTGCATGTTTTCATTGGGAAATGCAAATTAATTTATTGCAAAGCTTTCACTTTCCTTGCCAAACAATTACCCAACCTTTTGTACTGTTGTCCCTCCAAAATAAACTCCACATACCTACCTGCACCTGCCCTCCCACAGACATACTAGGCCCCCTAGTGGTGGACAAAAATAAAATGGCAGGTGATAGGATCAAAAACTTGGGCTCCCCTGGTTGCAATGGATTCATATGGTGATTTTCTACAATGAGAAATGTAAACTTATTGTGAGTGCTTTGATGTGAAAAGCTCCATTATAGAGACAGAAATGTTAGCAGTGTGTTACCTGACACCAGAAGTGCAAATATCTA
The DNA here is from genome assembly GCA_037576955.1 of Lepidarchus adonis. NCBI lineage: Eukaryota > Metazoa > Chordata > Actinopteri > Characiformes > Lepidarchidae > Lepidarchus > Lepidarchus adonis. The sequence goes on from JBBIGC010000029.1 coordinate 9,305,464, forward strand.
TAAGCTATTTCACAGAATGCAATAAATGCTGTAGAACATGCCTGAGGCCTGAGAAACTGTTCTACAGCAGTTTTGAGAAAACCTTTTGGACCAAAACTACCAAAACTACCAAAATGTTGTTAGGCAAAAGTACAGATTTAACATTAATTTATCATGATCAGTATATTACATATAAGAACTCAGGTTCACTGGTCGTTTTGGAAAATAAATTAGATAAGTTGTTTTGCAACATTGACATCATGACTCGTGGCTCCTCAGGCACTACTGTAAAAAATCAGAGCCAGCAGAATTCTCTGAAGTATCGCATCTAAATAGCTCTATTTACATCATGATAACTGATCTGCATGGAAAATGTGAAAAATTGGTAAAATTCCTCTTAAAACTCTAAAGGTCAGGGATTACACACACAGTTTTCTGAATGGAAATTCTACACTGAAAGGGAAATGCGTATATCCTGTCTGGCAAAGAAACCCGGTAGTTTCTGTAGTATCTGTATGTGTTTATTTTTAGCTACATTACATACAGTGGAAATTAGTTTGGTACCAGTTATTGAATAATTAATGTAGGAGCTAATACATTTTAAGATTAACATTAACCTGTAGACTTTAAATTTGTGGGCCTAATAACATGCCCTTAGATATTAATTTAAAATGTTTTAAAGCTAAATGTTCCATTACTAAGAGATCATCAGACTAACAATTATAAGTTGAGTACGTTGTAAGTTGAGGACCCCCTCTATATATCTATATATATACACACTACTTACAATAAGTTAGGGATATTGTTATTCACATGAGTGCTTTTGCTCTGAATTTTAATTAAATAAGTAAAGGTTTGCTTTGATATTACTAATAATGTATGAGAAGAAACACCATTTTCATTAGTTTAATTTTTATTACCCCAAATACTTAGACAGGGATAGCCCCAAATAACAAAAATTGACAATATCAGTAGCGGGTGTTTCCACCATTTGCTGCAATGACAGTTTGACAGCGACGTCATGCGACACATAAGATGTGATCATTTATTAAGTGAAAGTCATTGTGAACATGCCATAACAAAAAGTGACCTGTGTATTTAACCCATCACAGCTGTCATAACGCTGTCAACAGCACCAAAGGAGCAGTGAAGGGGGTGACCTCAGTGGTGCCCAGGCTGGGACATGAACCTGTGCCCTTCTGAACTCAGGGGCACAGTCCTAGTCTCTAGGCCACCACTGCCCCACACCCACATCATTGCTGAAGGTGCAAGCAAACTGCAAATGGCCATTTCTTAAAACTATAGTGAAGTGAGGTGAAAGTGACCATTTGTCATTGTGGACGCACTCAGAGTGAGTTGTGGCTTATATTAGCTCCTGTTAGCCTAGCTTTTCCTGATAGTAGAGTGGTCTGCCAATTAGCTCATTACAGTCAGAGACCTTATCGTATAATAGAAGAAGACAGTTTACTGGCTGGGATAGATGAGATAGATCATAACACAGTGGTGACTGTATTATGAAAAGTCCTGTTCATTAATAAAAGCTAACAGATTGTTGGTTAAGATGTACATAGGAAAAATTCCCTTTTTTGTGGAGATATACAGTAGATATAGAAGCCAGAAAAAAGTTGCCATATTCTAAGCTTTACTATATTTTGTGTTTCTTTGTTGGATGTCTCTCCCTATTAAAGACAGGAGACTGGTCCTAGCTGCCCAGACAGGTTGCAAGATTATTATGCAAGCTGTGGGTTGTAAATGCATTTTTCTCTTTTCACAGCAAACATCTATAAATACACAGAAACTTCATTGTAAACTTTGTTTGCAAAGAAAAAATAAAGAAAAAAGTGTTTGCCCCCTTCCTGACCCTCTTCCCCCATATTTGGAACACTTAAATGCTCAAATACGACACAAGCTAACACCAAAAGTGTTCATCACACAAAAAAAAAGAGACTGGACATAAACGGCCTGCATGGCAAAGTGCCAAGACAAAAACCACTGCTGAGCACAAAGAACATTAAGGCTTGCCTGAATTTTGCCACATAACATCTTGATGATCCCCAAGCCTTTGGGGAAAATACTCTGTGGACTGACCAGACAAAAGTTTACCTTTTTGTAAGGGGTGTGTCCCATTACATTTGGCGTAGAAGTAACACAGCATTTTAGAAAAAGAACATCATACCAACAGTAAAATATGGTGATGGTAGTGTGATGGTCAGGGGCTGATAAATGGAACCATTACTTCCGCTGTCTACCAAAAACTGAGAATGTCCAGCCATCTATTCATGACCTCAAGCTGAAATGAACTTGTGTTCTGCAGCAGGACAATGGTCCCATAACTCACCAGCAAGTTCACCTCTGATTGGCTGAAAGAAAAAAAGAAGACTTTGGAGTTGGTGCTGCTAAGGGTGTCCCAAACAGTTATTAGGTTTAGGGGGCAATCCCTTTGACCACACAGGGCCATGTAGGTTTGTCCTTTAATAATAAAATCCTTCACTTAAAAACTGCATTTTGTGTTTACTTGTGTTGTCTTTGACTAATATTTAAATTAGTTTGATAATCTGAAACTTTTAAGTGTGACCAACATGGTAAAAAATCAGTGAGGGGTCAAACACTTTTTCACATCACTGTAAATGATACAAGTTGAGAAGAGTGTACCTAGCGTTCATGTGAGCCGCATCACATCGAACATGGTCTGAGCCAGACCACCATTTGCAACAATGCTACAGCCTGATAACCAATAGGCATCAATCAACATTGTCATCAAGCAGTTGCTGTAGTCGAGTCAGAATTGAAGGTCAGATTGATTACATTTTCCTGTACGCTGCAAGAGCTTTTGGAGATATTTGTGTGGGCTGTGAGGAGCAAAAGGTTGGGAACTCCTGCTCTAAGCAGCTTAGTGTAGTGCAGACATCTAGAGCTTGTTTACAGTATGTGGGTTGTGGCCCCCAGCGGCCCCTGCCTAACCTAAGTTAACAGCTGCTAGTCAGCCTTGCCTTGCCAAAATTTTACCAGTGTTGAAGATCATTTTCTATTAAACTGTATTTGATTACACACTTATGTTCTGTATGACTTGGGTCAAACTAAAAAATTCAGACTAAATCAATGGTATTGGGATTTTAACCAACAATGCATGCATTTTCACTATGGGTTGTGGCTATACATCAATCAACCATAACATTAACACCATTGACAGGTAAAGTGAAAAGCATTGACTATCTAGTTATTTGGGATTTTTTAGGAAGTTTTTGAAAATGGCCGACTTTGACCAGAGCCTTATCGCTACGCTAAGAGGACAGAGTCAGAGCATTTACAAAACAGCAGGTCTTATGGAATGTTACAGGTCTGCAGTAGTTAGAAGATATAACAAATATCCAAGAAAGAACAATGAATCGGTGACAGAGTCATAGGCACCGAAGGCTCATTCACGCATGTGGTGAGCAAAAACTAGCCTGACTGAGCTCCTGCAGCACAAAATGCTAATGCTGAAAGAAAGGTGTCAGAGCAGTCAGAGCTGTTTCAGCTGCATGAGGGGAACTACACAGTATTAGGCAGGTGGTGTTAATCATTTGTGTGAGGGGGGAAAGTGAGTTGGGCTGTTGTGAACGTTCTGCTGGAGCACTTGAAAGGTAATGTCTACAATCCACTTCAGCTAGTTCTCAGACATGCTAATGCATTTTCCAAAGCAGAAAAAAAATGCATCTGCGATCATTTGATAGGGAGTGATAGGTGCGACTAAGCCGATAAGATGCGCTGCGTTTTTCTCTGAAACGCTCTGTGTGATGATGAGTCTCCATGTTTACGAGCTGATAATGGCCTTTCTGCTGCTACTCAGACTTGCAAATACGAAGAGACAATCTCAATCGCCCGCACACTCATGAGCAGCCGGAGAGAAACAGCGCATTGGTGGCGGTGCCCAACAATTTATTTCAGCCTTCCATCGAGATTGAGATGCGATTAAGATTTATTTTTTTGTAGCTTCAATTACTGTGGTTCCAGGCAATCCATAGCAGTAGCTGCCTCCAAATCACACAGGGTGCCACTGGAGTTTGTGTAAACAATAATATCACAGCTGAGTGCGCCCAACCTCATCAAATTAAGCAGTATTATGGTGATGGGAATAGATTTCGACTGATGAGGCCAAAGGCTTCTCTTCTGGCTTCCACTGCAGGCAGCGCACCGCTCAAGCTATGAACAAGAGTTTATCCCCTAAAAACGGTGTGATTTAGTGCCGCTGTCAGCAGGAGCATGGACTGAGGGTGGGTCAGGCAGGGTGAGTTATAGCGAAGGGACAGCACCCCGCATAACCATCCGCTGCAGCATTTCATGTGGATTGGCAGCGAACCTCAGAGACACTCCTATTTCACCATACCCCCCTGCTCTCAACGGGACAGAGCCGATAAACCAAGAGCCTCTCAATCACTTCTGTCAAAGGAAGCAATTTTGAAGATGGTGGAGTACAGGTGTTGGTTTGTGCATTTATATATGTTTGCTTTTGTGCATTTTTAAGACTAAATGGCCAAGACTTTTTTGGAAAACCAGGGAAAATGATCAACAAAATGGGACTGACTTCATTTTTGAGAAAAAAAAACATTTCGGTTAGATTACTCACGTTAAAGTTCTTTTTATATGGACGCACAGGTAGTTTTTGAGTGGCCATTCACTCATTTCATCATCCATTTCTGCCTTCCTGCCTTCCTTCCCATGTCTATTCTGTATAAGGGCCTAATAAACCAAGAATCTCTTCTGAGATTCTACAGGAGTCACTTCTGTCAGGGATTTTGGAAGATGGTTGAGTGATGGTGTTTGTGGATGTGTATGTGTGATTTTGCATTCAAACGTTTTCAAACACACTAAGACTTCTGAAATGTTTTAAAGCAGTTTTTAAAGATATTAAGTTTTTTATGAATACTTCAATGTATGTATTAATGCTGCTTTTTTAATTCATCATTTAAAAAAATATATTTTGAAAATATCAGGTATACATAAAAAAATAATGATGAACAGGTGAGCAAAAATGGGGAAGATGCTCTTAGAAGATCTTGTTCCATGATCTTACACTGAGGGTATACGTACATGGAGGTTTTTTACATTTTTTGAAAATGCAAGCTGTCATCTTTCAGGGCGCAATGCAGAAAAAAAGCAGGAGAGCGAATACAATTTCTGAAGCAGTGAGATGTTACCTTAATACCATGATAGAAACGACCAAGGTCATTGACGCAGTGGATTGTAGAATTTTCAAGGCAAGGGGGAAAAACAGCCTGATGAGTGGCCTCCAGTCTTTATATACCATTGTAAATCTCCAGCATAAAGAAAGAAGAGGCATTTAAAAATGCATCTTTCATCTTACTGTATATAGCTGCTGTAGCAGTCTTCAGAACTTGCAATACAGAACGACATTATAGCTTGCATAGGGCCTTAATGCCAATTAGATAAAAACTGAAGGTTAAAGTTTATTTTTAGCTCCAGTGACCGTTTTAATGTTCTCTAGCCCACAAGATAGAAAAACACCTCTGATGGTGTTAGTCACACTACAGATGTGTATATATGTGTCTGAAGCACTGTGCATTTGATTGATGTCCTGGATAAGATTATTACAGCATTGTTTTCACCTTGTCACTACAGTTCGTTTCAATCATTAACCCCTGTCAATCAAGCAAACTCCTGCATAACATCAGTTGAACAAGCCAGCACAAAAAAGACGCCCAGTATCTAACAATCCACTTGCCCTTGCAGGTGCAGCTTTCCTTAAAGGGTCTGTACATGGAAAATGGAAATTTTCCTCACTTTTCTTAACAGAATTGGGCCTGTCAAGTAGCATTTGACAGAATACACCATTTGATCCCCTCGTCTGTTGGTGGAAACAAAGAGAGGAAAGAAGTTTACATTGAATGCACCAGTTTTTTGACATCACAAAAAGCATTACATTCACATTTCTGTGTATTCAGCCCATAGGAGTTGTGCCCATCCAATCACAGTGAATTCCTAATGTAGACTTTGTGAATAAGACAAAATACATAGACACAACTAAGAACTGATGTTATTGACCCCTAGGTAAAACGCCAAAGAAGAAAGAACGGACAGCGTACAGTACTGTGCCCAAACTCATGAGAATGTTCTAAGCAGAGAGGAATAAAATACAAGAAGAATTTAAGATCTGCTCCCTTTAAATAGGACCTTGGAGGAAGGCTAAAATAAATCCATTCTCTTAGTTGCACAGCTCGGTTGCTGAACCAGAGCTGCGGAGATGTCAGCAGTCAACAGGCCCCTCGTCTCATCTATCAAAGGGGAGAATGTGCTGTTAGTGAGGGAATTTACACAGCACGCCGGGGGAAGCGCTGAATGACTGCTGATTTATGGTCCGAGACCGAGAGTGGCAAGCCAAGGCAACCGGCAAGCACTCTCTCCAACACCTGAGCTCCAGGATAGAAATGGAGAAAGAGAGAGAGGGAGGAAGAGAGAGAGAGAGGGAGGTGAGATTTACAGAGGGAAAAATGAACAGAGAGAGAGAGAGAAAAACAAGAGTGTGTGTGGGTGTGAGCGAGACAGAGCGAGTCAGAGGAAAGATGGAAAGCACTGCCTTGAAAATGCAGAATTTCTAGGACAGTAAAGAGCACAAACATAATAAAACTAAAACACCTTCTTTTAAATGATTAACAGTAGTTTGCAAAACCATGTTTTGTTTTATGCTTCCTAAAGAAATCCCAAATGTGAGGCTGTAGCAATAGCTACATACTGAGTTGCTGGTCTGTTAGAAACACCTACTTTGAATCAACACTCTGGCCATTTTACTGAAAACGCTTAACTCTGTAGGTTTACAGTTACTGAGCGTAGCCCATCTGTTGCTGCATAATTTATCAGCCTCTGCTTTCTCTACAGCATCCATCAATGCAAAGGGACAACCTCAGGATGCCCACTTACCAGATATCCCATGGAACGTGAGACCTTCTCATGACTGATTTCAACAGTCCACTGAAAAAAGATGTGGCACTGAATGTTCTTGATTCACATTCATGCATCATTACAACATCAGTAAAATGCACTATGTTTCATGCAGGTAAACTCAAAGACAAAACAGTGTAGCAGCATTTTAGTAGCAGGTGTAGAAGTGTAGTTGGGTTTTTAAAGGGCCTGTAAAACAGAAAATTGAACTCCTTTTAAAATAAGGCATGATGTAGTGTTAATGCAGTTGATTGGATAATTGATGTAGCATTAAATACTGTTAAAGTTCCAAAACAAACTGTTCTTCTTAAGTCTACAGAACCCTTTGGTAGATTCCCGCTTTTTCTGCTTTAGTCTTAAATGAAAATAAACACAAAAAATGTTCTTCCCAGCTTACTCAATGCAACCTACAACATCCAACTGAAAGATATAAAAATATAAAAAATAAAAAACAAGACTCAGATTAATAAAAGATCACCCCCAAAGTCAATATTTTGTTGAACCATCTTTTGCTTTAATGACAGCCTTGAGTCGGTTGGAATACTTCTCTTTCAACATCGCCCACTCTTCTTTATAAAACTGTTCAAGTTTGGACAAATTGGATGGTGGACTACTATCTTCAAAACTTCCAACAGATTTTCAATGGGATTTAGGTCTGGGCTCCAACTGGGCAACACTCGAACATTCACTTCTTTCTCCTTTTGCCACTGTCTGGTCAAATTTGCTGTGTGCTTTGGGTCGTTGTCATGTTAAAAGGTGAACATTCTACCCATCTTCTACTTCTTGGCAGAGGGTAGCAGGTTTTCCTCAAAAATTTGGGAAACCCTCTTAAACAAGTCAATTGTGGAGCGCTTGTAGATTTTTGTCACATGCACACAATGACCACCCTTTCCCATAAAACCCTTAGGTCTTTAAAGTGGTCATTATCTTCTTGGTAGCCTCTCTTACCAGTTTCCTCCCTGCTCTTCTATCCAGTTAGGAGATACGGCCAGATCCAGAGAGGGTCCTAGTAGAACCCAACACTTGCCACTCCTTTATTATGGACTTTACTGTGCTCATTGGGATTGATAAAGCCTTTGAGATTTTTTGTATCCATCTCTAGTCTTATGTCTGTCCACAACTCTATTATTAGATCTTTTGAAAGTGGATTGCCATCTAGAATCAATTGTTTGCTGTTAGTTGCACGACCAAGCAAGGAAATGCTCCAGGAACTGCTGTTAGTATGCTTCACTAGTCACACTGATTCCAACTGATCACAGGTTGAAGCCAGTAACCATGGTCTGCAATGGAAATTGTGGTTACATTTTATTTACAAATATGGGTTAGGATTGGGTGATCCTTTATTAATTCTTGTTTATTTAGATTTTTTATTCTTCTGTATTTGTAGCTGTAGATGTTATAGGTTGCATTGACTTAGTCAAGATGGGGAAAAAAAATTGAAAGTCACAATACATGCAGGGCAGCAAATCCGAATGGAAACAATTACCATATTAACAAACAGCCTATTCATTTCTAGAACTATTTTGAAACATAAAACCATATAAACCCCAGGAGGAAGAAAATGGCCTTTTAAACACCAAATATCTACCAGCACTGGTCCTATGATCAGAAATGGACCACTGATGAAGGACTAGAAGAACCAGAAACAGCATCAGCAGAGGGGCTATACTCTAACTGTAATAACTAGGTAGGTGTTTCTATGATGAAGTTTACTGGCCAGTAGGGTAACCACCCTGGCACTGCTATGCTACCTGAAACACCTGCCAGACCTCATACCACCCCATGACATTTTATCATGTCACTAACATGCTGGCATCACAGGGCACCACCCATGTAGAATGTAGATAGCAATGGCTTTATGGTGGTCTTTTTCCATTGACATTATTTAGATGTTTCTAATAACCTGGCCACTCTGTGTCAGTCCACATAGCAGCTTTAAGGAAGCCTGTCTGACATTGATGCCCATAGTCTAACAAACCCCAGGCCAAATGGCGATGATGAGGAGAGTTGGAAAGCAGGAAAGGGCCTGATGGGTGATTTATTGGCAATGTTGATGCCCAGGGGCGAAGCTCATGGCGGACTGTGCTTGTGCACACTGATGCTGAGGGAGTAGTAGACTAATAAAGCAGCAGGACATGGCCACAGGACCCTGAGCTGGGCTCTTTAAATGCCTGAGGAGAACGGTAGTTTGGTATTTGGGTATGTAATCCATCTTTACACTGGAACTCAGCAGGGCCTTACACAGACAAACTGGCAAAGGAGAAGGAGCTGAATTATTGATGTCTCTTATGGCTGACTCACTCATTCAAAGTGCTACAGTAATACCTCAAGCTTACCGGGCTGAACACAAAGCGCTAATAACGCAAAGCATGCAAATTTAATGGTGTGACGAAGAAACGTGGAATACATATGGCCACATCAGTTATACAGTGTACAAATCCGGCATCTTATTACTTGCTTTAATGGCATCAAAGCCCTGCACATATTTTTGCTTATCCCTCGCAAGCTAATTTTGTCCTCAATGTACTTGTGAGCTAATTTTGTTACAATATACACAATATAACAACTGCAGTTTTCATAAATATGCGCTGGAACATTCTCCAAGGGCACCTAAGAAGAAAGCGATTGCTGCTGGGTAGCTTCCCACGAAAATGAAGAGGTTGCAGGGTATCTGTAAATGAAAGGGGCTCCATTGTGCAAGAAACAGATTTGTCAGGAGAAAAGAATAAAAGCATTGTTAATTTTTGATTCTCATAACTCTGGGAAGCAGAGAGATTTGGCACGAACACTTTTAAGTAAGCCACCCATTGATGCACTGGGTTGTTTATGAGCAATGCAGTGCTGTTTCCAACCTAGGAGATGTTCAGAAATGGCTCTGCCTTTGCGTTCCCAATCACAAGCTATTTCTCAGGCCATATATCAAAACAATATGTCAGACAGCTGCCTGGAAATAGCCCTCCAATAATTCATGGGTGATTAATTGTTAATGGGGGGAAACAAACATTTTTAGCATCATTAACAAGAACGTCATTGTGCAGTACAATGTTCCAATGGCCTTTCTTACGTTCAGAAAGTGCACCATCCAAAATCCAAACATACAGGATAGATTAGAAGTTTGCTTTGACATATTTCAGTGCAGCTGATGTCTGACTTCAGAGCAGTAAAGTCAATTAGGTGTCACGTTGTCAGATCCCGGTCTGTTTGCCCACTGCCTGTGCCCACACAAAGGAAGCTTCAGTGCACAAACAAGCAACTCATGTTCAAAAGCATCTTTGCAGCTCATATCTCTTGTTTGCCATGTTCCATTCTGCTCTTCAATCCAACATGGGAAAATGTTCAGATATATCCTAGGTCAGGGGTCCGCAAAACATCAATCGCAATCTACCGGTCGATCGCAAAGGTCGATCGCGGAAACCTGCCAGTCAACGTAAAAATGAGTGAACAGCAATCCACTGAATACACTACAATACAGGAAGTGTGGGTAGATCGCACGTCATTAAAAAAAAGGGTGTGAACCTATCATCCATCCCCACTGTGGCGTTTGACAGTTTATTGACATACAGTACAGCCAATCTGTAATGTTCATTATAAGTTCCCTTCAATTGTGAGAGACAGAATGTAAAAACAAATCCAAGAAATCACATTGTATGATTTAAAAAAATATATTTTTATAATGGTGCAAAAAATAATTATTTAGCACCTACAAACAAGCAAGAATTCTGCCCCTCACAGACCTGTTACTTCTTCTTTAAGAAGCTTTTCTATCCTCCACTCGTTACCTGTATTAATGGCACTTGTTTGAACTCATTATGAAAGACACCTGTCCACACCTTCAAACAGTCAGACTCCAACCTCCACTATGGCCAAGACCAGAGAGCTGTCTAACAACACCAGTGTCAAGATTGTACACCTGCACAAGGCTGGGATGAGCCAAGCTACAATAGGCAAGCTGTTGGAGCAATTATTAGAAAATGGAATCACTGACCATTTCCCTCAACCTGGGGCTCCATGGAAGCTCTCATCTCATTAGGTACAAATGATCTTGAGAACGGTGATCAATGACCTGAAGACAGCTGGTACCACAGTTACAAAGATTGCTATTAGTAACACACTACGTTGCCATGGATTAAAATCCTGTTTAAGCCAGCACATGCCCAGGTCTGTCTAAAGAGACCATCTGTATGATCCAGAAGAGGATTGAGAGAATATCAAGTGGTCAGATAAGACCAAAATGGAACTCTGATATAAATGCCGCTCGCCATGTTTGGAGGGGGAAGAATGCTGAGTTGCATCCCAAGAACACCATACCATGGGGCAATGTATCATGAGATTTTGGGCAAAAACATGGCTGGATCTTCCACCATGACAATGATCCCAAACACACTGCCCGGGCAATGAAGGGGAGGAATGTAAAAAGCGTTTCAAGGTTCTGGAGTGACCTAGCTAGTCTCCGGTCCTCAATCCAATAGAGAATCTGTGGAGGAAGTTGAACGTCTTTGTTGCACAGCAACAGCCCCAAAACATCACAGCTCCTGAGAAGATCTGCATGGAAGAATGGATCAAAATACCAGCTACACTGTGTGCAAACCTGGTGAAGACCTACAGGAATCATTTGACCAACCAATGTTACATTACAAAGTATTGAGGTGAAGTTTAGTAATTGACTAAATACTTATTTTTTGTACCATTACACAAATAAATTCTTTAAAAATCATACAATCTGATTTCCTGTCATTTTTTTACATTCTGTCTCTGACAGTTGAAGTGAACCTATGATGAACATTAAATGCTCTTTCATCTTTTTAAGTGGGACAACATGCAGAACTGGTAGCTTCCAAATACTTTTTTGCCCCACTGTAGTTAGTTAGTTTCCCCTAAAGAAAAGGTCTAAAAATGGACCAAGTAAGAAACCAAAATCAGACTGTTCATTGTCAAAGTCAAAGTATGACACTGACTATCCACTTTAAAAAGTGAACTAAAAAAGAAAGGTTAGACTATGTTTCAAACTCTGGCTGATTCCATTCGGTTTAAGATAATGGCTATATGACCTGGTCATTTTAAAAGTAGCTCGCAAGGCAAAAATGTGTGGACACCCCTGTTCTAGGTACAAGACAAACTCAATGACAAGCCCGTAGTGTCCCACAAACCTCAAGGCATATCCATACATTGCATCTAAAATGCAATGTTTCTCTTCTAAATCATTGTGCTCAAGCTGCAAAGCATTTCTCTCCAGCTGCGCATTATGGCTAATGTATCTTGGTGCACCTAGCTTCATCACCTCTGCCCTGCCCTGCTCTTTTCTCCAAACAACACCACAGCAGTTGGCTCTCGTTTTAACACATTCTAATAGCGATGGAGGATCAAAAAGGTTCGGTTTGTGCGACTTGTTTTACAGCCATACAATTCCATTAGCCCAACTGCTAATTGCGTGTTCCGCTCATCAGTGACCTAAAAGAGCAGAGACTCTCCACTTCATTAAGGAACACATTTTGCCTCAACTCTGATTATTTCCCCTCTGCTCCTTGTGTGTGTGGTTCATTAACGCACATTTTCACATTCATACAATCCCTCACGTTCTACCCTTTCCTCTCCATATTGACCAAATCTCTTTACAAGAAGCTACAAGAAGCTTTAAGGGAGCCTCTGCCCCGGACAGTGGGAAGTAGTACTTAAAGAGAGTATGTTTAATTAGGTAGAGACATCCCAATAGCAATAAGCATGGACACTGGAGTTCTGACATATGCATCAGTTGCTTCTTTGTAAGTATTGTCCCTATATTTGGAAGTTACAAGTCCAATCCTTATTGATGCATCAGGTGTTTGTGTTTGTAGATGGTAGTACAATACAGCACATTTGGCATGGCTCTTTCTGGGTGAAAAGCATGGTTCTACCATCATCAATAATCACTGAAGTCCAACACACCTCACCCTTTAATGGGAATTCAAACATGTGGTTGAATTGGTTTTTTTACAATAATCTGAAGGTTCTCCTTCAAGTGTGTTGACTTGTTTTATGATGCTAAATTAGCAGCCATTTGACAGCTGGCTTGACATTGTGTTAGCCTTCTTGGTAGCATTAGATGCAAGTGCACACTTAGCTAGCTGGCTTAACATAATTTAGAGAAAGCATGTGTTAGCCTTCTTGGTAGCATTGGATGCTAGTGCAGACTTAGCTAGTTGGCTTGACATGACATAGAGAAAGCATGTGTTAGCCTTCTTGGTAGCATTAGATGCTAGTACACACTTAGCTAGCTGGCTTGACATGACTTAGAGAAAGCATGTGTTAGCCTTCTTGGTATCATTAGATGCTAGTTCAGACTTAACAAGTGGATAGAAACGGACATAACTGAACCTGAGGTGGGAAAAAATAGGTAATTTTCTTTTTATTATTGAAATAAGCATCACAATAATATGTCACAATAAGGCTCTTGTCAAAATGGTTCCGATCACTACACTCCCACTATTTTTAGAATTCAAATGTAATGTCGCAATTGTAAACAAAATGCATTTTTCATTATGTGAAATTAGGTTTTGTGCAGCATTCTATAAGATGTGCCTGTAAACAGTTCCTAAAGAACATATTTATGGGCAGAGTATGTTTAAGAAGTAAATTAGTAAAGTTAATTTCACTGTGAGCTATTTACAGGCCACTCTTAGACAGGTTGTTTTTCATCATTTTAAACTGATTTCTAATTGAAGATTGAGCACTATAGAGTTATAGAGAAATCCACCCATTTAACAACTGCCCTGGATGAGATGTAATTTCACTATTTTATCTTCTTACAGTATGGGCATATTTTCCAGCTGCCTGCAGATGAAGGCTAAAAGAATTGTTCAATATTCCGATATCCCAAGGGTAGTCATTTTTTGACAGCATATGCAATTGGCTTTCTTAATAGTCTTATCTGCTAATTATCCTCAGGTGTACTCCTATCGTTAGCATTTGCAATAAGCAGTGTGCCTCGTCAGATCTCTAGTAGCTTATTATTGGTGCTCTGGTGCTTCCAGGAGCGACTGTGTGGATTGTATTGAATTGAGAGATCAATTCTATAGCTATAAAGTTTTGGTCCATGAAATATTATTTTTGTAGGTACTTCAAAATACCCACTACATATAAGAAAAGTATATCAGACTCTAATGGCAAGGTTTTAAGTACAGACCATGCTTTCAGCATATGGCTATAAGATGAGAATAGATCAGGATAGTGTTTGAAAAGGACTTGAAGAACCTGGGCTGGCATTGTTCTAATCTAGATGGTCAGAGACCACCACACTACCTTGATAAACAAGGGTAGGACTTAAGATGGGAAGGTAGAAGGGAAGGTTAAAGAGAAAGGACAAGGAGTTTCAGGCCTGCGCACATTTAGGTCTATAGTGAGTGTATCCATTCAGCAGCCATACGTTATCTTGCTTAACACTTCTCCACATAAACTATGGCTTAAGAATAGCAAACTGAAGCAGTTCAACGTTTTAGAATAAAGCCTTTGTGTTTTGTTTACATTGCCTGAAGTCCTGGAGAGATATGGTGGTTTTGTTCAACAAAAGCATTTTTAAGTTAATGACACTGGAACCTTTTTTACTGTACTTCCTGACCACCACACCTCCTGAAGGTACTGATAACTGCTCCTGTCAAATGAACAAGGAGCTGCTTTGCCATTTTCTAATTGTGCCAAATGCATAACTTGTTATGAGCCTTCTGAAGTGTGCGGAGGATACTTTGATAATTTGTTATTTGCCTGAACTAGCCAAGCGAACCCCCAGGAGGACGAGTGAGGCAATGAGTCAAGCACAGCTTTGGGTGAGATGTTTGGTGTGTGTAAGCCAGTAGCCACAGTGATTGGGGGAGTTATTAATCTTCTCTCTTATCTGCTCTCTCCTGCTGTTGTCTCAGCTGTTTGTTCCCCTCAGGCCACAGACGGTGTGACACAGGAGCTCCAGCATGGAGCTTTTAATGAACGCTGAGATGGCCAGCATCAGCTTCTCCACAGGGGCTAACTTTATATTAAACCTACTATTGATTGCCTTAACTTTCTTGTTGCTCTAGTTTAAGTTTGGTTTGATGTTTTTGAAGGTGCCATGTAGTAGAGTGGGAGACAAGAAACTGTAAGGAGCTTTCCTTTGATCTGTTTTCTTCAGGAAAGAAACAAGGACACACTGTCATCGACGCAAAGCACCGCTCTTACATAGCGCCCTGCTGCTCTGCCTGACCCAGCAGTCACATTTCCATCAAAATACTAAATTAAATTTAAGTGCATTTTTTTTAATTAAAAACTGAAAATATATATGGAAAATAAACCTAATGGGAATGAAGCTCTTTTAGGTGTATAAATGTCATGTTGCATTGGGAGTACAGAAAATCTAATTGGACAGGTTTCTGTCTGCTTTTGTCTTGTTGTCTGTAGCTGAAAGCAAAATGCTTCTGCGCTGTTCTCTGAAACCATATATTGGTGTTTCTAGGGTCACAAAACTGGTAAATCTCGGGTCACAAAACATGTAAGGCCCTCTGACCAAATTAAAAAGCTGACTCACTGTATACCATATTTCTTACATCTCCAAAACAATCTCCAGAGCATTCTTATCTACAAAAACAGAACGTTGTGTCTCTGCCATCAAGGACAAAGCATCATCACTCCCGATTTACACTTAAACGAAACATGCTTCATCACCTGATTTGTGCTCCAAAACTGCTGAGTCATCCAGACTCTGTGGCACTAACACATGTAGACACTAAATCTGGTTAAAACAGGTGTTGATGGGTGACAACGCCCTACAACGCCCATCAAGTTCTGAATTCCATAAAGACTCTTGATGAACGTCAGTCTGTGTGCTCAGACTTCAATATCCATTGGACATCTAAGTTCCATTTCTTTCTTTTCTCTCTCACTCTCTTTCAAGGATCCCATGCTCCAAGAAATTTAAAAGATTTATTTGGTGAATCCAATCTGTACTTGTAGACCTTAACACTCACAAACATCAATATAAACCCATATCAATAGTAATGTTCAGGAAAGTCCTTGTTAATACATTTCTAGCATATAAACATTTGACCCCAAATGGAGGTTAGGCTACGTGAGGTTAACGCACTGTCTTCTGTAGCACATGGATAATTATCGTTTTATATTGGCTGGATTAACTATTATTAGAGATGAGTTAAGGATCACATTAAGTCCAGGTAAAACAGACATGAATAACTGTATGTATTAAATGGGCATTAGGTCTTATCAATAATGTTCTATTGGAGACATGAGTAATGCTATTTTTACTGATTCAGGAACTTTAATGCAGTTACAAAAATTTAAACCGTTAACACATTACACTTTCTTATAAGAAGTATTTATCACATGACTACAATATGTTATTTTGTAACATGTAACACTGTTAATAACACCCATTTTAGTCATTTGTTCATTACAATTTAGATTTTTTTGGGGTTTGTCCAACCTGACAACAGCATCTAATAAGAATGCATTTGTAGGTCACGTTTTTAATAACATTAAAACAGAATTGAGTACATTTTACAGCAGCTTAGCCAATTAGTGATAAGCAGATCAAAAACATCAAACAGACAAAAAATACAATTTCCAGATATGCATCATAAAAATGAAAGTATAAAGCATATAAAGTTATACCTTGTTAGTTCGCCCCTATTGAGAGGTGGAGTTGGCGAACTATCGTAACAGGGTAGTTAACATGGAAGGTAATCTGTCCTGCAGCTTTTCATGGCAAGAGGTGGGTTTTGTTGCGATAATGGGGGTTAGCTAGCGGGGTTAGACTGTTCGCAGAAAGTAAAAGGAGGACGTAGGATGCTGAACTTTATGCTGATTTACTGTCTAACTTCCACAGCTCATTGATTTAAACAGAATGATCAGTGTCTTCTCAAAATTATTTTTATTTATTGAAATGCTAGCTGCTAAAGTGAGGTACACAACAAACAAACGACACACTGAATTAGCAAGCACCACCTTGTTGATGCAAATCAATTGTGTAAGTCTCAAAGACATTGCATATTTGTATTAAACATAGGATTTGGAGCTTCAAGAGAGCCTAAAAGCTTTTGCTTCTGAATGCCCAGGTCTGTTAAAACCTTGATTATCTGATCATGAGTGCTAAAGCTACAGCTACTGCTAGAGCTTCTACCCAAGACCTCTTCTCTCTTGTCAGCCCTGCACCAATTAGAGCTTAGTTATTCTTCTGAAGCTGTCTTGAATGGGGGAATGATGAGTTACAATGTTACACACACACACACACACACACACACACACACACACACACACACACACACACACACACACACACACACACAC
>JBBIGC010000029.1:9322780-9335039 GCA_037576955.1 Lepidarchus adonis
TGTGTGTATGTGTGTGTGTGTGTGTGTGTGTGTGTGTGTGTGTGTGCGTGTGTGTGTGTGTGTGTGTGTGTGTGTGTTCGTTAGTTAGTTAGTTCGTTCGTTAGTTAGTTAGTTTGTTAATTAGTTAGTTAGTTAGTTAGTTAGTTCGTTCGTTCGTTCGTTCATTCGTTCGTTCGTTCGTTCGTTCGTTCGTTCGTTTATTTATGTTGCCATTTTATTAACTGCCCTCCATGTGGTGCCATGTGACTGTAGTCACACAATATTTTAACATTTATTGCTTTAATTTGCAGCCAGCAGTCTACAACTGACCATTCTTCACCTTGTTTCTTTCTCCACAAAAGAGCATCAATGTTCTACAGAAACATTCAAGCTCAGCCCCAGGGTTCTGTGTCAGTGAGTGTGTGGGGTGGGGAGGAGGTGATGATGACTGTTTGGTTTTCATCAGGCTTTTAGAGGGGGATCTGGGCACTGTCGCATGCTCCAGTGTGGAAGAGAAATATGTATTTTGGCTGGTGATTCATGGACTGGGATGGCACCATGGGTGTTTTATCCCAGTGAGGTGGTATTTTTCACGTTTCAATCTGCAGCTTGGCTTTACAAGCATCTCAGGGACAATGCTGTGTCTGTGAAGGATGATTTCTCTCCAAGGGGAAATCAGATCTTTCCAGCGAGGCGCACTGTTTAGCTGTGGCTCAGGAAGACTGATGCTGTGATATGGCGTAATTGTGTCTGTGCGTCTGCTGGAGAGCTCGCGTGGCCGTGTCCATGTCCGTGTTTGTACACAAACATATGTGAAGTAGAGAACACTCTAGGCTCAAGAGAGGCGAGATTATCAGAAGAAACATCTGCGTCACATTAGAACAGCAGTCTCAGTGGGAGATAAACCAAAGAGCTCCTACACTAATGAGCTGCCTGCGCCGAGCACTGCAAAACATGCTCCGATCAAACACCCAAAAACTGCTAATCACACTCCCTTGCACAGGGCATCTTCCTGGGTCTTTTGAATCAGGCTGTGGCACATGGAGAGTTCTTTTCTGATGAAAAGCAGACCGTTTTCTTATTCTCAAGGCGATGCAGGCTAATAAAGACAAGAAGTTTCTTCATGTCTGTTCAGGTCTCACAAGTTCCAGTAGAACTGTGAAGGTCTGGTACTGCACTCCCTCCATTTCTGCTATGGCAGGGCTCTCTCTTGTGCGGGTTTACCTTCATTAATCTCTACTTAGTCTCATTTATTTAAAAAAATAATGGCCTTTTCTTTTGCAAAAATGTCTTTCCCTCCATAGATCCAATGTTATGGTCACACCTCTCCCTCACCAGCTCTACATTTTGTCATTGTAAATGCACATATTTTTTCTTACTGTTCATTTTTCTGCAATTTATTCATTCCATGTATTTCCACCAACATTAGAGGTTAATTACAAAATAAATCAGTTTATATCCTCAGACAAAATGAAGAGGAATCGCTTGTTCAATTAGTTTTTTTGGTTTTTATTTTCATGTAGAATTTAATTATATTAATTTAAGTGTCCAGTCTCCTTGTCTGAGTGTACACCATTCATGTCTCTTAGTTTAGTACTCTCCATATTGACAAATACTTTAGAGAAAGTAATGATACTGAATACTAATGATACTAATACTGGACACGGTGCCCTAACAAACACAACACTGACATATTTACAATGCATCTTGAATAGAAACATGTTTTTACCATATATACTAACCAGGTCACATGATAAATGTTTGCCTGACACAGACCTAAAAGTCTGTTCAGACACTTATCAATTATTGCAACTTTTTTTTAGAAAAAGTTATTTTATTATTACTTTATAATAATAATAATAACAACAGTTTTTTGTTGGTTTTTTTCCGTTAATTTATTAGCCCTTTTAGCCCAGACCTCTATATTTGTTCTTCATTTTGTTATTGTCAGGTATTGATCAGGAAATAGGTGTGAGGATGATGTAAGAACATTTTTAATATGAAACAAAGTCAGAACAAAAAATAAATCCAAGCTTTAGAACACAGAACCTGTGAGATATGGTAACATGGGAACCTTACAATCTGACAAGAACCGACATCGAACATAAGGTATAAATACTAGACATGACACAGGACACCTGGGTGTGGGAGGAGACACAAAACAAGGGACAGGTGAACTGATTGACAGGCAGAGATATTGTTTCATGTTTTCATTTTCACACAAAAGTGTTTTCGGAGAGATATTTCCCAAAAGCATTATAAAAGTTTATGTTTTCAGTAAATGGGCTATATTCTACCCTCATTTGAATATGCTAAACAGCTTCAAAAAAGGCCAAGTTGACTCCTCTAGTAAAAGTTAGAGACAGGCTTTTGTTGTCTATTTACAAGTCTGGTGCATGGTACATTTATTAAACAATGATATTTAATATTTAATGAAAACAGTCATCTTTAAGGGGGACACTTCTATAAAATAAAACTTAAAAAACAAAACTTATTTGATTATGCCAGGGCCTATATGTAATTACAGTCAACATGAAGCAGAAATTATGATGAATTTCCCTTCCATACTGAGATGTATTTTCAGTGAAACATGATATAGGTTGGATTCTCTGAGCTAGTGGTTCAATAATAGGTGGGGGAGTTTGGACTAGAAGGTGAAACATGACATTACTGGTTGATATTATTTTTCCTAGCCTGTTGGTGCATGCTGATATAATCAAAACTGTCAAGGAGGGCAAATGTTTGAACATATACTAGAAGAAAAAAATATTTTTTCTTACAAATGGTCACGCGTGACCAGGCATAAAATGGCTTCGATTCTCCCAACAATAAGATTTTTTATTCGCCTTAATAACATATGCCTGGATCTAAAAAGGATAGAAAATTCAAGGATAACTGTCTGTCAAAACTATAGTAAATCAAATAAAACATGCAGTTAACCATGCGTTTTTGGTGCGATTGTCCCACATTTTGGATGATCCTCTTTCAAAAGCGTGTGTGAAGGTGGCAAATGCAATCTTCTTTGGACAGAATGCATTTTATTTGCACCTTAAGCACCTGAAGGCTTATCTGGCCAACAGTCTTTTTGACAACTTCAGCCACCTTGAAGCAGAGAGCTTAAAGCCTCAGAATTGTTTGTGTCATTCAAAGTGAATGCAAAAGTAGTCCACGATTAGCAAATACTCTCTGTTCCACCATTACAAATGGTTTGGCAGCCATTTCCTGCCATGGCCTAGTAAGTAGGTTGTTAACAATAAGGGTTTCTGTCCTGTATTGTGCCTTTTCTCCTCTGACTTCTCCAGCAATGCAAGGCCAGCATGCAGGATATGCCCAATCATGTATTGTGTAATGAAATGTGTCTCACTTTTCATGAACAATCTGTCTGCAGTGTGTAGAGCAGCTCTAAGAGACCAGTGCAGGAGAAGTGACTCAGAAACATCTGTTCCAGTTTAGTTACGCGGCAGGAATATGTCATAGCACACTCAACGTATGCTCTACACTCTGCTTTCAACTTCTTCTCAGCCTCAGTGCTAACAACAAGAAGTGCTGCCCTAGACAGAGCATCTGTGATGAAAAGTTCTTATTCAAAGAAAAGAACATTCAAAGGAACCTGAGGTTAGTGAAGGCTATAGTGAAGGTTCTCAATCCCTGCAAGTTTCTGCAAAAGTTTTTTTAACATACCTGGACACCATAAATATTTTTTAATAGAAATGGAATGGATTTTATGTCAAAATTATTATGAGATATTCCATCATAAATGAGTGATACTACCTCATAATTGTCAAATACAAAGTCAAAATTATGAAATAATGACTTAAACATTAGAAACTTTATAATAATTAGGATTTTAAAAATGGCTTTAAATAGAAACAGGCTTCCCGAAAGCGTGGTGGTTAGGAGACACCAGGTAATCTGTTGGCTTTCCCTCACTATGAAGTTGCAGCTGTGTTAGGACCTCCCGTTCCATAAGACGATGTGCTGCTGCTTTTGACAGCGCTGAAGAGATCGTTTCTTTCATTATTGCTTAGAATACACTGCTGGAACCCCCATAGTTCTTCACATTTTCTCTGCCTGATCCAATTAATTAGCTCATTAACAACCCCTTACTAGGGTTAAGTGGATGTTTTTGGTTGTGAATGAGACAAAACCAAATAAAATCAAGGTTTTGTAGACATGGGCGGCACTAACGATGTTAAACAGGCACAAAGCGTCAAGTGCTAAATCCCCTCCTGGCCATTGCTCTACCTAGCCCCAACCTGGGGAATGGGGTTAAAGAAAGAGTGTGTTTCATTTGTGTTTCATGTAGTTTTGGCTCAGTTGAGAAATTTAACACACTTACTGGAAAGCACATGAATGGGCACATCAACACAAGTGTGAACGTAGGGACAGCTGACAGATTTCAAAAAGTCATGCACAATCATTTATAACTTAAAGGTTCAGCTTTACTCAGCTATGAGTTGATTCTAAAATGGGATATATGCTAAAGATAGCAAAGGCAGCCGGCACAGCAGGGAGTGTCTCAGCCTCTGAATCCTCGGATACGTGTTTCAGCTGACTAATTATTTCCAGCAGGCAAACTGTAAAATCCCAAATCTTATTTGGCTTTACTTACAACAATGCAGCCCCAAAATTAGCTTATTTTGCACATTTTTTATTTACCTGTTATTTTCAGATTACCTGATGGACTACCATAAATGCTAGAGCTTGACCTGCATCGCATTTCACATGACTTTGCTTGAGGGGATGACTTGGGAGGAATATAATTAACCACAATTACCTCGAGCATTGGGAGATGAAAAAGTGGGTAGATGTACTACACATTAAAGTGCCACAAGCTTGCAACTGTTTGCTTATTTGTTTGCTTCTCCTAACATATGCAACAATATGATTGCATTTTAAAATACTGTGAGGCATAAGAGCGCCTCTATTTTACCTAGACCTCAGAAAGCCTCTGGAAAGGGAGTCCAGAAGTGAATCTCTGTTATCATTGTGCTGAATATAACTCCAAATATTCAGTGACTGAATGGCAGGTAAGCCTGTCACAGCAAACGTCTTATCTTCAATTTTTCATTTCTTTCATTCTCAGTGTTGCGTCAAATTGGCCTCTCACCTGTGGTGTCTGCAAATTTGGGCGACAAAGCCTTCTTGAGGCAGGCTGGAGCATGCCATCTCTCTGCTACTGGTAGATTGTCTCAGAAAGACTATTGTGGTCACTGCAGTACCAGGGTCTAGTTTGAAATGCAGGGAGATTGCAATGTTTCAGTCCATGCACTTTAGATTGAGTGCACAAGGTTCAGGCACTAGTCTCAATTTCCTTCTCCAGTATTGTTTCACTACATTTCTGCATCCAGATGCAAAATTCGCCCGCATTTTTGACACACCTTGACACTCGTTCTGTAGATATTTTGGAGAAGTTGTGCACTTTTCACAGCTATTTGTTGGACTTGTCCTTCTGTTGCAATGTGGTTTTCTTTGGAAGCCTCGTTTTATGACAGAATCCACATTAGCCTGAGTAGATGATCCCACTGAACTCATAACGTGCTGCTGTTTCTTGATGTCTCCATGTTGTCTTGCTTGTGTAATTGCTGCGGGGTTTCTGTCTAATGCTGACTACGACTATCTCAAATCATTTCGTCATGCAGTGCAGCAAATTGAAATGTTCTGCTATCCTATGCACATCACCAAGGAAAGTCGCTACCCTTTCGCCTACTTGGCAGCGTTTGTTAAACTTTGCCTGTTCATAAATAATGTTGTTAGAGTGCCTACAAAGTGCTTGTCGAATGCATTTCTCCCTGCCTTGTCGGCCTTCTTTTTGATCTTTTAGGCCCAGAGAACAGAGGATATCATCAGCTTTGTCTCTCATAAAGTAGAAGGGCATATTCAAGAAGTATTTACTCTCCTTCCCGCTGCCCTTGGGATCAGAAACAATTCTGAATTCTTGTCATCTTTACTGTGGCCATCCAGTTCAAAAATGGAAAATTAAATCCGTATCATCCAGTAGATGAAAGAAAGCACTTACTTCAATATAAAATAAAACTATATTTGAAAAATCTCCACTGTTTATTTACCACGTCTGTGATAAAAACTGAAAATGCCAACGTTAAAGCCTTGCAGTCAAGATGAAAGTCAGGATGGTTTAAATCAGCCTCGTGATCTGAGAGAGAACCAGGAAGTTAATATTAAAAATGGATTCTTGTTACCTTGTTAGTTCGGGTTCCTGGTCATAGGAGGCAAAACCTGCCGCATTTCATCAATCAAAAGACAATTTTCTTGCTTCCTGGAGTCTGTGACCAAATATTTTGACTGTTTTTTTGAGATTTGAATATGGTGGTTATTATGCTGTCCCCGGTAATGTTAGCAAAATGACAAAATGTGTCCCTATTGTTAAACTGCCCCTCTATAATCTAATGAGGAGTGCCAGTGACTATTTGGGCTGTCCCCCCTGTTAAAAAAATAGCAAATCATCTACAGGATTCCAGGAAAGAGCAGACAGAATAGATGGTTTTGTTCACAGCTGTTTGATCAACATGGTGGGGAGGACAATATTCAGATGTGTGTAAGAATCCATTTGTCTATTGATTTAACTTTTAATGCTGCTCATAAATTCAATCACTGTAGATGAACGAACAGGCTTGATAAAAAAGATGGATCATAAATCAGCTATAGCATACGGGCGATATAACATGGGTATATGGTTTTACAGGGCACGAGACCTTCATGGACACTATTATATATTAACTATATTATTATGTATTTAAAATGGTGTTCTGCATCTGATAACATTATCTTATTGATTAGATGTAGATTTCAAGTCTACAGTGGCAAAATCCAGATGCCAAGGTAAGTAAATGAATTAATAAATGCATTTTTATCTCAGACATTGATGTATTTTTTCTTAAACATGTCTGTCACCTGTGAACTGTCTCTCTGATTACTCCCAGCCTGTATTTCAAGGAAAAGGCCTCAGATGAGCCGGTAGCAATGAGCACCCCTCATGCCAAAATGAGAAACTAGATGCTATTCAGCCTCACAGGTATGTACAAATGAGAACCACAGGACTGCCAGTGTGCCAACTGGGATAGAACAAGGTAAGAATGAACAGGCCTTCATCACAGAGGATACAACAACAATTACATGAATGACAGTGAATATGTAGATGTAAATTCTATGCAAGGTAGGATACATGAGTAGATTGATGCAAAATCTCTCTATTATCACTGTAATTAGATATTTCAAGAAATGTAACAATATTTTTCATAATTAACTTGTTTAATATGAACTATTTACCCTGTTATTCCTTTTTGTATCTCAGTTTCACTGTGGCTAAATGAGCAACTGGGAATGTGCTCAGCTTCTGACCTGAATGTCATTTGACAGTTAACAACATAGACAAATAAATGTGTATTTGACATTTTCTTGGAGTAAATATTGAATAATTGTTCATATACATCATGTCAGATATCTTAATGTTCAGCATTCTACATTCAACAACTAGTTCTACATTCAACAACTAGTTACTGCTGGACCATGCTTTAAAAGTTGAGGTCAAAGTGGCACCATCAGTGTATGGGATGACCATCAATGTTGCAGGCATGATTATATAATTTCAGCGATCTGGTTGTGGTATAGATTATAGATATGGAAATACTGCCATTACTAAAGCCAGAGAGAAGCAAGAACTGGTGTCATATCCAAGCATGAAACCAGCAGAGCTTCTTCAAAGTCATCTACTGGTATCGTTCTTTGGCAGATCAGACTTTGGCAGATCTGACATGTCATGGCACATTTAGTATTCTTGCCCAACTCAAATCAAATTTTTTTCTTCAAATCTCTCAACAGAAAATCCCAGCATCATTCTTTCCCTTCCAGTTCCTCACAAAAATGATAGTTGTTCTGTAAAGACCATGAAAATGAGTAGACAGAATGAGGCTTTACATCTAACCCATCTTAGTATGCTGTACAGTCAGTTCACACTACTATAGCTGAATAATCTTGAGGGGAAAACCTTTAATATTTTTTTTAGTGTTATCACAGGGTTATCACCACTTCTGACACCAAGTGCTTTAATTCCTGAGGAGAGCTAATGAAGGCATTAGGCTACTCCTAAGGCAAGACTACACCCCTTCATTTCTTCCTATAATTTGCTCTTTCTCAAGAGGAACTTTATATTCGTCTTTAAATGAAAACATTGTCTTTTTTAATGTCTTAACAAACCTACTGATTCATTCCAGCACACTTCAATATTGCATGGCAACTTGAATGTAATAAAGGCAGATATTGTGAATTGGTTTCCTCGAGACAACACGATAGCGTTTCTGCTTGACGGACAGAGATGGAGTTGACAAAAAAAAATTGGCTCCTCAAATTATATGGGATGATTTGTATTCATTTGGCTTCTGTATCTAATAAAACATGAAGTGGAGACCATCTGAGGGACAATTGTCATTTCTAAAATGGTGCGTGTTACGGAATGAAGGGCTGTCGCTTGGCGAAGCCCGTTGGGTGTGATATCTCTGCAATGGACTGTGCTTCATATGAAATGTGAAACAAGAAGTCCTGCCTTCAACAGACTACTGATGAAATTGAACACTACTGTCTGGCCTTGTAATAAGTGAGCCCCATTGAATCAGTACAAAATATCTTATAATAACAGCTCCAATCAGGAACCACAGGAACAGGGATAGGGCCAGCCCATCTGTTGTGGTAAGGGAAAAAACCCAACCTGTCAGAGGCAGAGCTTTCACAACAATAAATAATGAGTACTGCCAGCATACAACCCGCCTCAACATTATACAACGTATAAGCCTGAGACATTATAATGAGATGTACCAAGATCCCCACAGCTGTAAACAATGGTCCCATTGAGAGAGCACTGAGTTTAAGTCAGTCATTAGGCTTCTCTTCCGCGGCTCCCTCATGGCTTGGCGCTGTGTGTGCACCATCGTCCATGGCCGTTAGCTACTGCTCCCTGCTGCCTTACGTGCCTGCATGGTCAAAGTGCTGTAAATCTGAAATGATTTTCTCTGTTCATTAACTGTATTTCAGCTGAGAAATTTCATTTACTGACACGCCTAGAATATTGCCACATGGTGTTTTAAAGTTTATATGGGTTTATAACCCTAAAAATATATAATATATGAGATATATACCATCTCCCAATGGATAACTAGGGATTAACTAAGATTATTATACTGTATACTGGAAAGAATGTATGTGACTGTAAATGTAAGGCTTTTCACTACAGCTGTATTTACTGCTGTTATTTAAAGCAAAATGCTATTTCTTGCTTATTTAATGCAAAAAGCAGCTCATCTTTGATGTTTCTTTTGCCCTGAAGCTAAAAGTTCATGACACTTTCATGCACCGATAAACACTGTACAAGCAATATACCTATAGCCTCCCACACTTGTCTCAAACTCAGGCTGGGCAATATAACAATATATAACAGTATCATGATACATTTCATAACAATATCCTCCTCTGATCATACCTTTTTAATATCTAATTTAAACGCTGAATGTTTTAATTACAAAGAGAGCATAATTAGGGCTGTAGTGGTGGTGAAATGTTAAAGAAAAATTTATTCTTAATTTTTTACTCAATTGATCATTGGAATAGCATCACTGGTTCAATATTGCTCAAATAACTCAATTCAATATTCTGACATTTCCTGCTTTGTGAAAATGTATTGAATTGGCTTGATTATTGTCTTTTGGTCACATCACAGACTGATATCTCAAACTTAATGTTATATCTCAAACTGTCTTGCTTGGGTGGGTGATATGCATGATATCTATAAAAACGGCCAAAAGAACATTACGTGCTGAAGTTGACATACATAGCTGGGCTTGTCCTTTCTACTTTTGTAAATTTCTATTTTGTAGTGGGTCACACAATGCAGAATAGTAATTAGTGTACATAGCCCATAGTACATAATTTTTACATTACAGGGGTCCTCGATTACGCTGGGGTTCCATTCCTCTGAGAGTCGAATTTTCGAAACCAGCTTTAATAAGCTCCTACGTGTGTAATGCCCTGGGGCCATTCCTCTGTCAGTCCATCAGAGGGAGACACTCACCCACCACTTTTTAGCCCTTTTCTGAGTGTTTTATGTGAGCTACTTTCACTTTCACTTTTATACTGTACATTTTTTTAAAGCGACATAACCATGAAATTTTGTCGAGTACGATGTAAGTCAAGGAACTTCTGTATGTTTAAATTTTTTTAGCTTAGAGATCGAGATAAAATGCTTATTCAAAGAACAATCCGTTAAAAGATTCTTTAAGTAACCAAGAGTGGTTACTCTTTGGCGTATCAGTTTTGAACGGCCTCATACCTCCAGTGCAGTATTAAAAATCTAATTTCACATTGAATATACTGTGGCTGGTTGACTGCATCAGGAATATGGGTACATTTGTGTAAACCTGTTTTTGGCTCAACAAACCAACAAACAAAAGAAAAAACAAAAAGTTTAATACTTTCTTAGCCAAGCTTGTGTTTGTAATACATACAATATTCATATATGCTGAAAATGTCCCCTCCGTGTATTACTAAAAAAAATATTGGTCTGTTGTGACATGCAACCATGTACCGCTGTCAGGCTAGTGTGCATGTTCCCCTGCTGAAAATATTTTATTCCCCGGCCAACAAAAATATATTCGCACCACTTAACAGTGCCTACATCCCACCTGATGTTGAGTCCATGACTACGGCCTTGTCCCAAGTGTACCATATTTTTATGGTTGGTGTGTGAAGAAGGTGACACGCAGACAGATGCAGTTTGCCCCTGCATGTGAATAGGCCCAACCTGAAGAGACAGGTGGTCCACTCGCATACCACCAGCTCGTTAAGAGACAGTCTCCTTCCTTGAGGGAAAAAAAAGAGGGCAATGACACGATGCTGTGGGTTAGAGCCAGCAGGTCTGCCTCCAACAGGTCTCATCTTCCTCCAGATCATGCCCTTACTGTTTTGCCTGGAGGATCAAGGGCGCTGTCACAGCTACTGTGGGCTCTTTTTTCCACAGCAGCACTTTCATTGGTTCTGTCTTCTTCCCACACACAAGCAGATGTTAGAGTGTCAGTAGAGGGGGTGGAACAAATTGTTTGCTGTACAGTGATCCTGTTTACTCAATGTGACAAAGACGTTGGTGGATATGTCCTCACTGTCAAAGCCTACGTTGAGTTCCTTTAAAGTTCTCTTCTTCTCATCCCATGATGCAGCAAACATGACTGATGTGTCTGTGGTAATGATGGCAGTGATGAGGACTAAATAAAGGTGTCAAAATGGGGCCTTTGGGAGCAGTGCCATAGAAGACAAAGAACCGTCCTATGGGTGTATCTGTGAAGAACCATTTTTTGGTGTGAGGAACCGTTTCAAAGAACCTTTGTGTTAGATGCAGTGTTCTATAGGTTTTCCCAGACCCAGCATTAGAGCCAAGACCATTTAAAACGTTTTTAAGAAGTAGCCATTGGCTAGTAAACATGAGATGTCTGGTGCGTGGGACTTGGTCCAGGACCATATCTGTATCTGTGCACAATGTGCAAATTCAGTATTTGACTAAATCCTTCTTGGACGTTAAAATGGATTTCAAGTCGCATTTCCACTGCACTGTACCAGCTTGATTGACTGTACCAGCTTGATTGACTGTACCAGCTTGATTGACTGTAACAGCTTGATTGACTGTACCAGCTTGATTGACTGTACCAGCTTGACCGCACTCACTTTCCGGTAGCTCATACCATCCAGTGGTACAACAGCTACACAGTTTATTTGAATGTCGGGCAGGGAGAATTTTTTGTGGACGTGCAAGACAGGTGCAGGAAATTGGCAAATATTGTAAAGATGACTTAGAATAGAGTAGAAAAGAATAGAATAGATATTTATTGTCACTGGTATAGGAACAAAGAAAAAAGTTGCACTGCAAAATTCATTTTAGAGAAAAAGTGCCATTGTTTATACACAATATAAATATTACTACATAACTATTCACAATAGTTTTATTGCTTCCAGCTGTGCCACACACAGTGGAGCAAGCCACCGATCCTGCAACTGTCCTTCAACAACACTGTCCTTATACACTACTGCTACTACTGCACATCTGCACTGCAAACTTTACACATCACACCACTGTCCTTATACACTACTGCTACTACTGCACATCTGCACTGCACACTTTACACATCACACCACTGTCCTTATACACTACTGCTACTACTACTGCACCTCTGCACTGCACACTTTACACATCACACCACTGTCCTTATACACTACTGCTACTACT